>JARYGA010040066.1:0-67929 GCA_030545235.1 Helianthus tuberosus
GGAAGGGTTCAAAACCTAGTAATCAATCATCCTAGAACGGATGACTAATTTTCGAAGCAGATTCGAAATTTGTGTTCTCGTTGTGGTTATCACCTAAGGGTAGGTGACGGTTTTGTTTTAAAATCTAAATGCAAATCAACTTGCATTGGGGTCCTAGAAAGTTATAGTCTAGGTCAAAGCATTACTAATAACCTAATTCCCTATAACCATTGGCTCTGATACCAACTATTCTGTCACACCCTGACCACGTAAAACAACAAATCATGGCGGAAACATCAGGGAGTGTTGTAACAGAATTATTGTTTCACAACCATGGATACAAAAGAGTTTCGTTTTATTTATTCATTAAGTAATTTACATTGTTTTAGCACGAAACAAACAAGTTACATATCGACTATCATTGTTATTATGTCACTAAGGCCTCTTCCAGATCCTATGTGACTCATGCATCCTAGCAATCAACATCAAGCAACATCACCTGAAACATATGTAAAAACAAAGTCAGCAAAGAAATGCTGGCGAGCACATAGGTTTTATAGGAGTGTCGGATTCATGGCTAGTTTACATGTTGCAATACCTTATTAAAAACCTTGTTTGGAAAAGTACATAGTATTGCAACATAATTAAACCAACTCAAATCAAGTGGGTTATTATTTATAAAACCTCGTAGCCATGATTCTTAACCCAAAAACATTTGTTTTAGTAAACCAAATTGTAAAACATCTCGTATTAACTCGTTAATAAAACTCGTATGGTTTATATCCTTTCGAAAAGATCGTTATGTGATATCGTTTTAAAATCGTTTACCCAAGTGAACTAAATAACGCCACGGTATGTAATATGTTAAAAACACTTATATATAAGAAGTACCAGCGGCGTATCTACCATGCTTTCACCATAGTACACCCGTCCCGTTATCTAAACACTTAACCAAAAACCAATCGTTTATCCAATTCGTTTAACTTGTTCAAATCGTTTCCAAATCGTTAACTCGTTTAAATCGTTTAAATCATCCTCGTTTTAATTGTGAAAACTATTTTTGGTCGTCTCGCTAATAACATTCAAACCTTCGTGACTCGACTATCTTCTCGCATTAACAAACCACCAAAGGGTAAGTTAACAATCACAGATTCAGTCGTTACCCACCTAACCCACACATAACCATGGGTGCAGTCTGATAACGGGATTTGTCAGATCCTATGGTACCATAACCTAATACTGGTCGGCTTGATCAATGCTAATGAATGTCATTCATTATGTAACTACGTCCAACAAGTTGGTTCACATTATCGAAATCGTTATTAGTTTAATATAAACCATCTTAATCGTTTTTGAAACCATTGTTATAATATCGAAAATCGTTTTGATACATATGAATTACCCCAAAATAATTGAAAACAGTAAAATAGGGGAACTATGTACTCACATGAAGTGCAAAGTATCCTCAATCAATAGAACTTCAACAAACTCAAGTAAACCAGACAAATCAAGCAGCACCTAGTAATCGAATCACTAGTCAAACAACAGACGCCTAAATCGGAAGATCGGACAGAATGAGGTCTTGTAAACCAAATGAGTGTTGGAACTAATGTGATATGGTTTAACAAAGCTTACATTCTAAACCGGAACCTAACTTAAGTGCTTTCGACCCATTACGACCCATTAAGGTAACTTATGCTACTTTAACGTGTCGTGCGCGCAAATGCGCGTTCGAGACGTCTAACTAGTCCTATGACAAGTATTATATGCCTAAACATGTTTAAATATGTTGCACAATCAGTAATATGACAAAAGTTTATGTTACATATGCTTAATTATCAATTATGCATGAAAAGGGCATTTTGGTCATTTACCTAAGGCATATAAAGTACCTATCATACAACTAATTAAACCTAAGTGACCATAAGGTATAACCTCGGAAGGTTATTCCCTATGCAACTATGGTCACTAAACATGTTTAGTCAGATCCTAATGATCGACCAAACGGGTCGTGTTCGAAAGTCTAAGCGGGTTTTTAGTCCGCTTGACTTACGACTCTACACAAGCGCTAATCTAAAAGTGACGAGTTAAACATGGTAAAACATGTTTAACGAATTTAGAAAACAGGTTTGGTATCAAAACAAACGGTTTTGATACCTAAAAGTAGTTTGGTTACAAAATACGTGAGAATACGCATTTTGGCCGAAACTACGACTCGTCACTAAGCCTAGATAACGTGGTAATCAGTAGGTATAGTCACTAGGGACTATAACCATCGTGATTACGCTCACGTTATGAAGTTCAAACGAACTTCGTATTGACCATAAACTGGTCAATGCAGAAAGTCAAACGCAGTTTGACTTTTAAGCTAAAACGCATAAAAAGAACGAAGGTATACTTACAACGGGTCCAAGCAAGCAAATCTTGATCCAAGTAGCTCAGGTATGAAGCAAAGGCCTCAACTTAGAGCATCTTTGATCAGATTTGAGTGAAAATGAAGTGAAGTGGGGGTGTGCTATTTATAGGAAAACTAGAACCGTTAGGATCGTTTATCGGGAAACGAGCTTTGATCTTGGCCATACACCTCATGCCCATTGATTTGTATTACCTTGGGCACTTGAAAACAAGCCCATAGGTTCAAAAATACCATTTGCAATCCCCCAAATCACTTGGAACAGCTGGAAACAGGATGGAAAATGGTTTTTGCAGGTCTGACAGTTTTAGGCGGGCCACGTAAGAGTAGGGGAGATCTTACGCGGGCCGCCTGAGCCTCTGATCAGCAAATAAGTTTCAAAAATTGCAGTTTCAGTCCCTGCATGCTTTTAAGGCCATTTTTGATGCGTTTAAGGCCCGTTAAGCCATTTTCAAGGCTCTACAATGATGCCTAAGTATAGGGGACATGAAACATGCTCAAAAATATCTCAGATGTCGGCTCGTTTGGTCGTACGGTTGCGTTGTTTGGTTAATTACGACGGAAGTCGTAACGAACGCAAAAACGATCCAAATTAAACATAAAGTTTGTTTTAGCATACCGAACCCCTCAAAGCCTATTTCTAAGCAATGATCAAGCTCCAGAATGTTCGTTACTATACAAATCGATATAGTTTCACAGTTTGACACAAATAGTCTCTGCGATCGAACAAACTTGATTTCAACACACCAAACCATCCAAAGCTTATTTCTAAGTTATGTGGAGGTTATTTAAGGTATGTTAAGCCTATGTCACTATTCCGGAGTGTTTGTTGCCTTGAACTGACTGCGTTTACGCACCCGTTTGCGTATAACCTTCCAGAAAGCGATTTAAAGCTTGAAATCGGAATCGAATCAAATTGTAAAATAATCAAACACAATCACACATATAATAACACCAAAACACATATAATAACACCAAAGCACATTGTTTTATTGATAATAAACATTGTTTTACATTATACGATGATTACAAAACACAGTTGTCACATCAATCGCTTGCCTCAAGCTGATACAGTCATCAGTTAGATGGCCTGTATCTTTATGAAAGTCACAGTAAAGATTAGGGTCTTGCCCCTTCTTGTTTGTCATTGGTTTCAGTGCCTTAAAGTCATGGTTCTCCGTCATGAGCACCTCCTTGGGTGTTTTGATGAGTGGAGTCCAATGTTTTTCTCGATTTTCATTCTTGACAGCTTTGCGATAACCAATCTGATCAATTGTATCTCGCACATCCTCCTTGAAGGAGGTCTCTCTTCATAACCGCTGGACTGGCTTGCCTTCCAGCTAGGGTTCCTGTTTTTGTTGCGCCTGCCAATGTCACGCGAGTTGCCTCTTGAAAAATGATCCTCAGAATTAAAATTCTTGCCACCTGCCAACGATTCTTCTGTCTATGCAACAATCTTTGCTGCTGCCATGAGTTTGTCCCATTCTTTAGGCATGTCATCTTTACCTATGATAGTCCTGATCAGACTGTCACAACGGATGGCTTTTTTGAAGTGGGCGCGCATTAACTCTTCACCTACGCCTCTAAATTCCAGACACTCTTTGTTGTAGGGAGTGTTAAAATCTTCTAAACCTTCATTATCCCTTCTCCAGATATCCATAACCTCGGATGTGTCGTGCTGATAACGCCTTTGCTGGCTGAAGTGTGTTGCGAACTGGTCTCTGAAATCGACCCAAGATTTGATTTTCGCAGGGGGGAGACTGTCGAACCACGCACGAGCAGCCCCTGTGAAAGCTTGGACAAAGAGATGGCACCACATTGGCATGGTCCATTGTCCCAGTACACCAACACTCGTGAAGAGTCGCACGTGGTCGTCAGCGTTAGTAAGACCGTTGAATTTTCCGACGATTTGTGGCAGTTTAGCTTCTTCCAACGGAGCTAGAGCGATGCTCTAGATAAACTTTTAATGTTCGGCTATTTCCGCTGGTCTGTAAACGAGACTGAAATCATGCTCTGCTGCTTCATTGTAGACGTCGCACGACCTTGGTCTGTAGGACTCATGATTTCTCTGAAGCGGCTGAAAACTTAAGAACCTTCGTCTTCTTGCTAAGTGGGATCATCCTCGTCCGTGTTGTACCATTCGTTGTTAATGTTGCGCGGCCTGAGCCAGATGTGCAACGGACGTCTTTGTTGCACATTGGACGGGTGATCATAGTAACTGCCTGTCTCCTCATACGTATTACGCGTGTCATGCGCGCTTGGTCTTCTTTGGGGAGGAGGTCTATCGAATTGCCTTTTAATATTCTGTTAAGGAGGTGTCTGGCGTGCCCCTTGTGTTGGTGCAAGCGGTGTCACCAGAGATGCTTGTTGTGCGCTTAACGTTTGGAAAACTGTGTTCAAAGTAGCAATCTGTTTAGCGTACCAGGAGGCTAGGGTTTCACCCTCTGGTAAACCTAGCAGCGATGATATGTTCCAAGGTGTTGGGTTTGATGGTCCAGCAGAATTCCTCAAAACGATCCGTATACGCACGGTGATTGTAAAAATCGGTGGGCGCCAATGAAGAAACACGTAACTAATTTTAGGTTTATTAGTTTGGTTTATGTTTCGACCATAGAGATTAATCTTCTTAATCCTTCATGAGCTAGAGTTGTGATCCTTCCTGGAAAACAATCAACACCCCGTTAAGCTCGTTAAGAGGGGAATATGGGGGGTTTCCTTCTTAAGCACTCTTCGGCGTGAAAGTAAGTCTTTTTTTTAGGAAATAAGTGTGTTTTTAAGAATGATAGAACAGAGAGTAGAATGATTAATCTGTACATGAAGGCCCCTATTTATAGCCGAAGTAAGGTAGAAGGAGATGGGCTGATGGGCATTGGGCCTGGGGTCGACAACAAGAAATATCCTTTTTTTCTCTTCTAGGACGACCGTTAGTGCTTCTAGAAGATCATCGGTGCTGACGCACCTTGATTGGAGCCACGTATCCAGGTTGTCGTCCTTGTTGTCTCTCTAACATCAGTAGGTGAGTGGAGATCATGGGGCAGGTGTCGCCGCCCCCTGATTGGTGCCACGTAGGCGTCCTTGTGTACCTTTTGTCTCCTGTACGATTGTTGATCGTGGAGCACGATATGATACAACCTTTTGGACGCTGATTGGCTTATTCCTCTACCACCCGTACCTTTCTTGTTACCTGGAATGAACTTGCGCCGCTACCCTCGCGCGGCCTCTGGAGTGCATCCAAACAGCTGGCGTAAGGTATTGGGAGCGAGGGCCTTCATTCAGGACGCCAAGTGTAGAATCTTAGCTTCAACCTTGCTTGGGCCTCGCGCGCGACCTAGGTTGCACCTATTCAGTCCGCGCGGGGTCTCTAGATTTGTCATATTGATGTATTAGGAGTATGGTCCTACGCTGACCTGATTTGTCTCCGCGGATTTTTGGGACCATACCCCTTCAAAGAGGTAAAGGGATACGCAACTGGTTGTTGACGGTGAAGGTGATAGGAACGTGGGGACTTCTGTTCTTGAGGCAAGCAATCTTATTGTTCTCAAGGTACTTAGAAGACTCTTGATTTGCTATATTGTGTTATATAATGAATTCTTGTGAGCTGTGATTATGTGATCAAACATTTGCTTCTCAGGAGTCTTCAACAATACATTCTAATGCAAATCTCGAGGTTTGTGGACAAGGTTTTTTGAACTTGTTAGGGCCAGGAGACTGTATTGAAGCACAACGACTAGTTCTCTCACTGTTTTATGGTGTTAACGTAAACATGTGCATCGTTATTGTTTTTATGTTTATTAGATCTAATAAAATACATATGCAGTAACTACTCCCTTTACCTCTTGTTGTTTGAAGATTGGTCCAGGTTCTGTTTTGCGTGGTCCTTTAGAAAATGCTACAGCTGATGCATAACTCGTAGGATCCGAATCGTACTCACCTGTGACAGATTCGGATACGGTATGATCCAGTTGCAAAAAATCAAATCAAACATAAACCGAATTAGAATCTACCAGATCAAATCGTTGTACGGAACTATAACAAAACCTAAACTGCTTTTAATGGCTAAATTAGGGTTTAAGAAAATGCAGAATTATTCGAAACAGCAGAGAGGTCAATCAAGAGGAGAAAATCGGGGCGAGAGATCTCTCTCAATCTAGATTTTCTTTACCCCTAATTTGATGGGTGATGATAAACCCTAATTTTCAAATGTGAAAGGATTGGGGTAGATCATGGTATTAAATAAGGGGGAAAGACAAGTGGGAGGTGTAATGACATTTCTACCCTTATGTGCACTACACATGACTTGATTTAACTGAAAATTATAACTGGGTTTGCCATAAAGGATATAACGTGCAATATTTTCAAACATTAAGTACAAAAGTCATCAATTTTATAGGTAAGGGACAGCGCCTGAAATTTGGGACAAACATAAAGGACAATGTTGGTGCACTGAATGTCTGCTGACTACGTCTTAATCGAGTCTTAGGTCTAGATAGGTTAGATTGGAGCTTGGAAATAGAAAAGTGGTTTAATGTTGTAATTCCGCTCGAAATGACATTTGTGTCATTTCAAGCTAAATCAAGAAATTAGGTGATTCCGCTCCAGATGGTACTAGGTGATATCGCTCCAAATGAAGATGGTGATTCCGCTTGAGTGAACATAGGGGTTCCGCTCGGGTTGTTTCGAGCGGAATCAGGAGTCCTATATATAGATCTTATGTTCATTTCATTTGTAACTTTCAGAGCGAAATCAGAGCTAGAGGTGCTGTCAAAATTCTGTCAGAAAACATTGTAAAAAGCTTTGATTTCAGTAATAGAGAAGAGATTAAGAGGAAACAAGTTGTTTTGACGTTGTTTACTTTGATTCCGCCTTAGTAATCAACGATGAACTGCTTTTACTGACTGTTTAGGGTCACGCATACGGTCCAACAAGTGGTATCAGAGCTCAGGACGAGGAGTTCATACCATTATAGCTTGATTCTACCGGATTTTCTCATTTCTACTCTCTTCTTCTCATATTTTTCTGATTTGAACTAGTTCTAGCGGTTGAAATGGCCTGATTTTCACATATGTTGTGTAAAACATAGTATTAACAAATCCTACAAAGAATCAGATTAAAACTCGACTTAAAACTGGTAAAAATGACCTACGAACCTGATTCCGCTTGAAAGGTTCTTCGTAGATTTCACTTTAAAAAGCTGATTCCGCTTGAGATTCACCCTTGATTTCGCTCGAAAAGATCAAATTCAGATTCCGCTCGAAAGATAATATATGATTTCGCTCGAAAGATAAAATTCAGATTCAGCTTGAAATACATTTCTGATTTCGCTCGAAATCAGATTAGTTCTTATTTTGCTTGAACAATACTTCTGATTTAGCTCGAAAAACGGTTCCGCTTGAAGTACTATTGTATTTTCAAGCGAAATCATATTACTTCAGATTTCATTTCAAACTTTCTTGTCATTTTGCTTGAAGAGATTCCACTTCAAGTGATTCCACTTGAACTTGCTGATTTTCAAAATTTAAAAACTTTTCTAAGTGTTTGCTGATTTTTTTCAGGTACGTGCAAGATGGATGATCTATTCATGAACCCGTTTAGCGATATGTATGCTTTTGCTGGAAATTCTGGAGATGATGCCTCACCTAGTAACACCAATGAGAATACGCCAAATACGAAGAAAAGTTTATCGGATGCTCTGAGTGTGGAAAGTGCTTTCGGAACGTATAACAAACCCCCGAAGTTAATGGCTATCGAAGAGTACAGTCGGTGGGCCAAGAAGTTTGAAGATTGGTTGATGGCCTTTGCATATCCTAGCTGGAAGAGTCTAAAGAATGGATATGCTGATGGAGGCAAAAAGGGTGAAAGTTTGACTACATCTGAAGATATAGAATCGTTTGTTGCTGAGCAAAAATGCATCACACTGCTGTTTCAGTCGGTTCGAGAAGATATAATATCCTTGATCGAGTACAACAGTTCTAAAGATCTTTGGGAAAAAATTGAAAGCTAAATGTTTGGGAAGTGCAGAAATAGTGAAAAATAAAAAGAAACTGCTTAGAAAAGAATTTGATTTATTTGGTAGTTTAAAGAATGAATCAGTTTGTAAAATGATTGAGAGGTTTGGGCATCTAAAGCTGGAACTGGCGAGACATGAAATTTCTATTCTCAAGAAGAGCTAGTCGACAAATTGTTTGATTCATTGCCAGATGAGATGGATTGGCAATATTATGCATTGATGTTGAAGAATACTATCAAGCCGCCAGAAGTGTTGACTGTAGATTTGCTGATTGAAAGATTAGAGAGTCACGAGCTGGAGTTAAAGAAAACACACAAAGTCAATCACTCGTCTTATCAACAGAACTTGGATTTGTATTATCCAAAGAGTATGATGCCAAAGAATACTTCTCCCAAGACAGCTTTTTCTGCTGAGAATTCTAACATTTCTAACAAGGAGAGTCAAAGCAGTGGATTTCACAGTGGTTCTTCTTCACATTCAAGTCAATCAGATGCAAAGAATCTATTTCAATGCAACATCGCTGTAGACTTAAAGAACACACAAAACTTCAGTGAGGAGTCGGCAAAGCAACATATGGTTTTCTTAGCATCTGTGCTAGAATTGTATGAAAGCCTTGTAGCAGGGAAGATAGGCAACACCAACCTGACAAAAGAAGATTACGATCAAATAGATCCTGACGAGATGAAATTGATTGACATAACGTGGTGTATGGCCAGTGCAGTTCGTCGGGCGCAGCGTTTCATGGAGATAACCGGAAGTAAGTCTATTGGTGGACCATCTACCAAGTTAGGCTTTGACAAGTCTAAAGTGACATGTTTCAAGTGTAAACAGAAAGGTCACTTTAAGCGTGAATGTCGGAATGCTTATGCTGATGAGTTTGAAAACCCGTTCAGAGAAGATTACTATAAGAAAGCAATTTATCATCAGAATAAATCAGAGCCGCCAAGAATAAAGCAGATTGAGGATAACAAAGAGAAATCTAGAGCTCTTGCGGTGATTCACGACGATGAAGGTTTCGACTGGAGCGAGTTGTTACCTGAGGAGGATGCGGTTGGATATGCATTCATGGCAAAATCTGAACCTGTTCCTTGGAAAGACTCCAGACCTGAAGAAAAGAGGTATGCTTACAGGAAGATGATAGCTCAAGAAAGAATGATCAGAATATCTGCTATCTATACTGAAGCAAAAAGAGCGAGGAAATGGGATCCAGACAGAGAATGTTATCTTGACCCCGATGGAAATATTGCTATTGATCATAACACTCTTGATATGGAAACTATAATCAAAGAAATGAAAGAAGAAGATGATTATTGGCAAAGGAATGGTGGGGAAGCGGAGAAGAGAAAGAGAAAGAAGAGAAAGAGAAAGAGAAAGAAAAAGAGAAGTCAAAGAAGGTTGATACTGGAATCATTGACACGACTCAAGAGTTGAATGCTGAAAACATGGGAAAGATGGCTGACAAGGTGCTGGCTGCTAAGGCACTTGAGGTAGATTCTAAATCCGTCTCTGAGTCTAAAAGCCAGGTCAGTTCAAATGCGTCAACGACTGAGTCATGTAAGAAAGTTAATGGTGATGTTGACTGCAAAAATTGCATCAAAGAATGCAAAGTTTGTAGTACAGTCACTTATCTCAACGGTAAGAAGGTTAATGATCTGACTGCAAGAGTCAGAAGTGTTGAAGATCAAATCCTTGATCGTGATAAAATGGTGAAAGCTTCAACTGAACGATTGAAAGAATTAACTAAAAAAATTGAGAATGATAAAATTGATCTAGAAAAAGTTAGGAAAGAAAATGAGAGGTTAGTTCTTGAAAATCGTCAGATTACTGAAAAATTTGAGAAGCTTAAAAGCACGGTTAAAGATAATGATGATGGAAACGGTAAAACATACAAAGAAAATTGTCATTTGCAAAGTGTTTTGAGGATCAAAGAAGAATTAATCAACAAACAATTGGATGAGATTGCTAAGTTGAAACTTCAGTTTGAAGAAGCTAAGATTGAGAATGAGCGTATCAATTTGAAATTGAACAGTTACAGCTCTGCAAGCTTTGTTTTGCAACACATTGTTCCCAAACCCATCGGGAAAAACAAAGCAGGCGAAGATGTATACTGTGATGGAACTGGGGTCGGGTTTCATCAAGTTCCGCCACCAGTTCTAGACAATTATTCGAAAAAGCAATCTGGGTTGGTTAATCTTGAAGATGAAAATGAAGTGAAACTTCCTGATTCAATTGATGTGACATTTTCTTCATCATCATCTGATGATAGTGTTCAAACTGAGATTGTTAAAGGCATGGCTGAAAGTGTTTTGGATAGTGATTCAGCTGAGAATGAAGAATGTTTCTTGGACAAATACATTCCAAAATCAAAATCCAAAAAAAACTTAGGTGATGAACCGAGTCTTGTCATGTACAAGATGTCAGGATCTGATAAGTTATATTCGGATTCTGATTTTCCTCTGGAGAATGTAAATGTTTCAAAATTGACAAATGTGTTCAAAATGGTTGAAATCGATTTGTCTGAAGTAAAAAGTTTAAAACAAACAAAAAGACAAATGAATTTTGAGAAAGATAAAGCTTACTACAAGAAACCTGTAGTTCCACCACGTTTTTATAACAACAATCGAAACAATTGGTCGGGTGGTTATCAGGGTGGTAAGAATTATCAGAAAAAGAATGTTCAAAACAAAAGGTTTGCTGAAAAGAAGGTGTTTGTGAACGGTTCAAGTTCACTTTCTGATGAGGAAAATGAAAATTTTTCAAAATCAAACGAAGAATTTTTTGAGAAGAGGGCCTCACAAACTCAGTCTGAAGGCACAAGTCGGGTAGTTGATACTCGTACATGTTTTAGATGTAACAAAGTTGGTCACATTGCAAGAAATTGCACCAACTCCAAGTCTAAGACTGAAGTTGTTGAGAATCGAAAGAAGAAGGTTGATGCAAAAGGAAAAGCTCCAATGGTTGTTGAGAAAGTTTTAAAAAATGAGAAAACAAAAGTCAAAATTGAACCTGTTAAGAATGTGGTAACTAAAAATGACAAATTCTATAAACGGGTTGCATCATCTCAACAAACATGGAAGCCAAAAGTGGTTGACAAGAAAGAAAGTTCATCTAAACCAAAGGTTTCAGAGAAAGAAAAACAATCGTCTTCTACTACTCCGGTAAAGATGAATGTTCCTTTGGATTATTATGAACAATTGGAGAAACAGTCTTCTACTCCATCAGAGAAGAAGAATGTTCAAAAGAAAAATCAACCAACCGGTCAACTTAAGATAGATGAGTTTTTCTTATACAAAAAGGCTGAGGTTGGATCAGATGAAAGCTTAAAAATGAATGATAAAAATTTTCTGCCACTTTACACTACAAAATCTCACATTAAAGTCCAGTTACCTGAGTCAAAAGAGGCTTGGGTAGCATCAAAATCTCACTAAAAATTTTGGACTTGCCGGAGCTTCCTAGTTGGTAATTGTGAAGCATGAATCGGCATCTTTATTGAAATGAGTTTTTAAATCAATTTGTGATATGTCCAGGAACTTCCGAGAGCTGTTTCACAATGGATAATGGATAGTGGAGCGTCTCGACATATGACAGGGAAGACTGCATTGTTGTACGATGTTAGAAATTTCAATGGTGGTTATGTGGGATTCGCAGGAAACCAAGGTGGTAAAATTGTTGGAGAAGGAAAGTTATCCAATGGGATTGTTACATTTGAGAGAGTTAACTACATTGCTGAGCTGGAGAATAATCTGCTGAGTATCTCGCAGATTTGTGACAGGATGTATACCACTCACTTCACGGACAAAGAATGTTTGATCTTGAAACCAGGATTTGTTATCCCTGAAGAATGGATTATCATGCGGGCACCAAGAGTCAATGATCTGTACGTGTTGGACATGAGCGTAACTACTACAACCACGGGTCAGGCTCATTGTTTTGTGTCTAGAGCAACAGAGAAAGAATCGCAGTTGTGGCACCGGAAGATGGGTCATATACATCTTAGAAAAATGAATCACTTGGTGCACAATGATTTGGTTATAGGTGTTCAAATTAAAGGTTTTCATCTGGAAAGGGAGTGCATTAGTTGCATCAAAGGCAAGCAGAAGAAAAAGTCACACCCTAAAAAGCAAATCAATTCAGTTTCCAGACCGTTAGAGAGACTACATATGGATCTGTTTGGTCCAGTAAACGTCAAAAGTATTACAGGGGATCTCTACTGTCTTGTGGTTACTGATGATTATTCCAGATTTTCGTGGGTATCATTCTTGAAGACGAAAGATGAAACGTTTGACAGTTTGATGGCGTTGTTCAGAAAGATTGAAAATCTGTACCAAAGGCGTATCAAAAGAATCAGAAGTGATAATGGTACTGAGTTCAAGAACAACAAGATGGAAGAGTATTGTGATGAAAGAGGTATATTGCATGAGTTTAGTACTCCGTACACTCCGCAGCAGAATGGAGTTGCAGAACGTAAAAACAGGACGCTAATCGAAACGGCTAGAACAATGCTTGCTGATTCAAAGCTACCGATAAATTTTTGGGCAGAAGCAGTTTCCGCCGCATGCTATACGCTCAACAGAGTTCTCACTGTCAAGAAATTCAACAAAACATGCTTTGAGTTGATCAATAACCACAAACCAAATCTGAAGTATCTTGAACCGTTTGGGTCACCCTGTACTGTTCTAGAGCCTTTTGGAAAGTTTGGTCCAAAGAGTATTGAAGGGATATTCATAGGTTATGCAAGTCCATTACGACGAGTCTTCGTTCCAAGCTTGAAGCGGATTATTGAAGCTCCAAATGTTGAGTGTCAGGGGTATACTATGCTGCCTCAGAATCCCGGTGACTCATGGCGTTTTAATTATGATAAATTGTGGGATTCGTTTGACATGGAAGCAGAAAAGGAAGAAGAAGAAGATTTCTTTGACGAGTTGGATATTCTAAGAGAGTATGAAGAATCGCAGGAAAGGTTCCCAGCTGAGTATTCAAGACGACCGCAACGAGCTTCAAATGATGATGAAGCAGGTCCAAGCAATGCTGGTGAACATGATGATATCCAACAAAATGAAGTTGCTCAAGATAATCAGTCGACACAGAATGATAATCAAGAATATGAGAACATGCCAGTATTTGATCGTGGTGATTCAGATTCTGAGGAGGAGCAAATTCAGATTTCAAGTCAATCAAACCCAGTCAGTGAACAAGGTGCAAATCAGAATGTTACTAATCTGGAAGGCGATGTAGATGTTTCAGGCGAAGTGATGCCACGAACTCTTTCATACCATCCAGAGGAATTGATCATTGGAGAACTGCAAACAGGCGTCCGCACTCGAAGATAGCTTGATAAAGGGCTTACTTGTTTTTATTCTACAGTAGCACCTTTATAAACTGAACTCTCATTGAGTTGTTTTATTTCGCAGATCGAACCGAGAACTTATAAAGAGGCGCTTACTGAAGATTCTTGGGTCAATGCGATGCAGGAGGAACTGAGTCAATTTGAGAAGTTAGGTGTGTGGAAGTTAGTAGATTTGCCTGATGGTCAGAGGAAGATAAACACCAAGTGGGTGTTCAAGTGCAAGAGGGATGATAGAGGAGTTGTTGTTCGTAACAAAGCTTGACTCGTAGTCCAGGGTTTCAGTCAGCAGGAGGGTATAGATTTCACTGAAGTATATGCTCCTGTAGCTCGACTAGAAGCAATCAGAATCTTCCTAGCATTTGCATCCTGGAAAAATTTCAAAGTATATCAGCTAGATGTAAAATCGGCTTTTCTGTATGGGAAGGTAAAAGAGGAGGTATATGTCGGACAGCCACCGGGATTTACTGATCCAATCCACAAAGACAAGGTCTACTTGCTAGATAAAGCGCTGTATGGTTTACACCAGGCCCCGAGAGCTTGGTACGAGACATTGTCTCAACACCTGCTAACCAACAATTTTATTCGTGGAAAAGTGGATGCCACTCTCTTCACCAAAGAGGTCGACGGTCATCTTCTGATAGTTCAAATATACATGGACGACATCATATTTGGGTCAACGAATGAAAATCTATGCAAAGATTTTGAAAGAGTTATGAAGCAGAAATTTGAAATGTCATCTATGGGTGAGATGAAATTCTTTTTGGGATTGCAGGTTGATCAACTACCCAAAGGAATTTTCATACATCAAACGAAGTATGTTCATGATATCTTGGAGAAATTCGGGATGTCAGGTTCTACTCCAGCATCCACCCCATTAGCAACGAATCATGGGATAAACCCTGATCTCACCGGAGAGAAGGTAGATGAAACCATGTATCGTTCCATGATCGGATCGCTGATGTATTTGACAGCTTCAAGACCCGATATTATGTACCCAACCTGCCTCGCAGCAAGATTTCAATCTAACCCGAGAGCTTCGCATATGGTGATTGTGAAAAGGATATTACGCTACCTGAAAGGAAATCCATCATTGGGGTTGTGGTATCCAAGAGAAGGCGATTTTACGCTCGAAGGGTATTCCGATTCCGATTTCAGATGCTGCAAAGTTAATGCTAAATCAACAACAGCAGGGTGCCAGTTTTTCGGACCACGTTTGGTTACGTGGCAATGCAAAAAGCAAACCTCTGTGGCTTTATCCACATGTGAAGCGGAGTATGTATCTGCTAGCAGTTGCTGCTCACAGATCTTGTGGATCCAGCAACAGATGCGCGACTACGGTTTGCAATTTCTAAACACCCCTATCTTTGTTGATAATGAGGCAGCTATTAACATTACTAAAAATCCAGTACATCACGCTAAAACAAAACATATTGAAATTCGTCATCACTTCATTCGCGATTGTTTCGAGAAGAAGTTGATACGAATTGAGAAAATCCACACTGACGAACAAAAAACTGATTTACATACCAAAGCATTTGATAAAACTCGTTTTCAGTATTTGCTAAAACTGAATGGTATGAAGCTTTTATCGGTGTTGGAAGAGATTATTGGCGTTGATGAAGGAGACATTATAGATGATGTTGAGAAGCAATCTGCAATGGTTTGTCAATTTTTTACCTGTTTTGGTATTTAGGGGGAGGTATAGGGTAATATTTTCAGAAAATACAAAAACATTAAAAAATGACAAAAATACAAAAACATGAGATATTTTCAAAATCCAAAAACAATAGAAAATTGGAAAAGAGCTTGTGTAAAAAGGGAAAATGATAGTACATCGGCTTGACAGTCACGGTATGCTAAAGAAATGGAATGTTTAAATGCGTTAAACAGTCTCGCTGATGATGTGCCGATAGGTTTTTACACATTTAGTAGGTTTGTTCGGGATATAAACTTAAATCTTTACTTACTTATTTCGTGGGGAACACTACTTGGATATATAGGTAACCCCTGAAATCTTGTTTGAAAGATTCCTCTTTCTGATATACTAGGTTTTTATACTCAGTGATATCTGGGGTATTATTCCGGGACTTCTGCTGAATGGAAGTTCTGACCTAGTCCTCGAATAATACTTTCTGCAATGCTTGAAACATAGCATCACCCTCAGCATAAATGATAAGACAATAAAATTGCTAATCAATGCTGTTGTAAAAAAGATCCTCTAAAGGGGACACACCCAAGTCGATTCGTGATCTCTCTGCTGAACGGTGGTTCTGACCTGAGCTCTCACGTTTTCGTACGTTTCTTAATTTATTCCCCTACAGATATCATTTATGGTATACTCACCTGTAAGACTGAATATTGGGATATGGATACGGGAGTGCATTCAAGAGGTGGGACACATGTATAAGTTTAAGTCTCTAAAACACTAAATCCGTATCCTGGACAGATTGAAATTTGTGTGAGAATTTAAGTGGATCAGCATATCGACAATCTAAGAGAATTGTTTAATTCTGTGTATGTAATTAAAGCTTAACGGTACTTGTGACTTGTCGAATAGCTGATATGATTCCCTAACACGCTCAACCAAAAATATGTTTGTAAATAGTTTACATTTACTGCATTTCAGTTTTGTTTTTCATTTCTAGTTTAGAAATTTTACTCAAAATCCAAAAAGATTTTACATTTCTGCTTTATTTTCCGACAAACCAAAGTGGAGAGTTGATCTTCAGATTCGAAATGTAGCAGATGCAGGAAGTTTTTGGGCTGGATGATGAGTTTGGAGCTAAACATGATAAGTTTGAGAAGTTGAAATATCAAAGCAAGTTCATTAATTTGAAACTTGTAAATTTTCAGGAAAAAAAAATTGAACTGAATGTCAGTGTGAATTATCTCTGATCAACCAAGGTCATTAAGTTGGACTTGGTAGATAATTGAGTAATCAGGGTCATTAACTTGGACCTGAATACTTAAGTGGATTTCTAAACACTGGTTAGACTATCAATTGTGGTTAAATGGTAAGTTTTGGATTGAAACTGTTATTATCATATATCTTATATTTGGGTAGAGTATATGCAGGTAACAGAAATTCCCATGGCAACAAAATGTCAAAGTTTGAACCAGAATTTAAAGCCTAGCTTATCGAGAGGGGGAGTTTGTGAAAGGGGGAGTCAGAATTCTGGATCAACAATCAAAGGGGAGTTTGAAGACAAAGTTGGAAAGAGACCAAGACTGAAGACTCGTTGCTGAAGACTTCGTCAACATCCAAGGGGGAGTCTGTTGGTGCACTGAATGTCTGCTGACTACGTCTTAATCGAGTCTTAGGTCTAGATAGGTTTGATTGGAGCTTGGAAATAGAAAAGTGGTTTAATGTTGTAATTCCGCTCGAAATGACATTTGTGTCATTTCAAGCTAAATCAGGAAATTAGGTGATTCCGCTCCAGATGGTACTAGGTGATTTCGCTCCAAATGAAGATGGTGATTCTGTTCGAGTGAACATAGGGGTTCCGCTCGGGTTGTTTCGAGCGGAATCAGGAGTCCTATATATAGATGTTATGTTCATTTCATTTGTAACTTTCAGAGCGAAATCAGAGCCGAGGTGCTGTCAAAATTCTGTCAGAAAACATTGTAAAAAGCTTTGATTTCAGTAATAGAGAAGAGATTAAGAGGAAACAAGTTGTTTTGACGTTGTTTACTTTGATTCCGCCTTAGTAATCAATGATGAACTGCTTTTACTGACTGTTTAGGGTCACGCATACGGTCCAACAGACAAAACTTATAATTTACTCTTAATTTTACTATTATTAAAATTAGCTTTCCAAAACTCAGCCAGTATCCAGAATCTTTAAGATAACTTTAATTTTACTAGACAGTATTATCATTAAAATTAGTTTTAATCGTATTACGTGTGCAAAGACAAATGTTATTAAAACTGATTATGTAATCAACAATAATGACGACATGAGATTGATTGTTGAGAAGAGTAAGCATGCATTCAACTCTATTGAACGGAAGACATTCAATCAATGATCATTGTATATTTGCATATTCTTTGATCTTAAAACATATTTTTTTATTGTATAACATTAATGAGAAATGGTATATTCTATTCCAAAATATCCATATAAATTTTTATCAGCTTAATTTTTTTAAAGATGAACGTATTTTGTTTTTTTTTTTCCTCACATGGCAGAGGCTCTTGCCTCTTTAGTGGGAAATCTTGAGTTCAATTCAAAGCAAGGAGGATAATTATATATTATATTATGTTATATATTATATAATAGTATAATTTGCAACATGTGTGTTTGAATGGGTTGTAAGTTGTGCTTAAAGTATTTTATCTGCTATGTTGTGTTGTACCATCTGCTTAAGCCCTTTTCTTCATGCTTTTTGAAGCCACATTGCTTCTGGCTTTCCACATACCATCGCTCATCATATCGTAGAAAGAGATGTTTAGAAGGAGAAACATATAGAGGGAGAGAGAGAGCGCGCGACGCGACCGTAGGGTTCCGACAACTGCAACTAGACCACATATCGTCGGTCACCAAATATTTCGCATTCGAATCTCGCGATTCACTGTACAGGTTCGTAACCTTGATATGTTCTTTCCACCGAATTATTTAGGGTTTTTGTTCGTATCTTTTGCAATCAGTCAATCATACGAAGCTTTCTTCTTCTTTGAAACCCTAATCTATTTGGTTTGTATTTTTGTTTGCACCCGTTGAGTAGGTTAGGGTTTTCAAATAATCGTATTGAACCCTCATGTTGTAATCGATTGTGAGTCATAGACTGAGCTTCACCGTCTAATTTCTTAAAGACAAGGTACTCAATTTGTGTTTTTCCAGTGCGTCGAGGGTTTTAATGAACGTCCAAGGGTTTTTGATGATCTGGTTCTCATAT
This sequence comes from Helianthus tuberosus, assembly GCA_030545235.1. NCBI lineage: Eukaryota > Viridiplantae > Streptophyta > Magnoliopsida > Asterales > Asteraceae > Helianthus > Helianthus tuberosus. The sequence continues at coordinate 18,643 of JARYGA010040066.1, forward strand.
TTCTGTGAAACAAATGTGGGATTTTAGTTTGATTTGTGGATTGGATGTGATTGGGATATGTTAGCTGGTATATACATTTTTTTTGTAAAAGTTAGCTGGTATATATATAAGTTAGTTGGTATATATACTTATACTGTATACAAAATCAAACTTTTTATGAACAGTATCTTATAGGTCAAGGATGAAGTGGTTACAAGTAATATAAGCATGGTACAAGTTTGATTTTCAAAGGATTCGACCACCTGAAGGTAACCATTGTATCATTCTTGATAATATGTTAATGATAAACCGTGTTTTATATATTAGCAAAAAGTAAGGGTATATTCTAAGGTTGTTGCATGATAATTTATTTGAAATAAGAATTGTGTTTATGTAATCTTTTATGTTCTTAAGCATATATACTTTTTCATTTTTTAGGATTTATTTTTTTAAGTTGTTATGTTTAACTCATATTCAGAGTGCATCAACACTATAGGCCATCACAACATCACTGGTCGCAGATTGGAGATGTTTCTCAACTCATCATCGGTGGTGTCGCCAATGCCTCATTATACTCTTTCAGGTATCGTTACTTTGATTTGTTATTGTTTATGTGTATGTTCAATTTTATTTGATGAAACATGTGTGGTATATGTTGAGATTGGATCCAAATAATTGTTTTAGCCATCTGATAGAACTACGTTGAAATCTTGATTTATCATGATCTTAGGCAGTTGCGGCAAGTATGATGTTGGCATTATGATACGTATATGCAAGCTGTCATTGCCTTTGGGTATCAGGTTAAAAAATGTAACACCTCATAAAATCATGTCCAATAATATATTTACACGTGTCCCTATTCCTAATTATGCCTAATGTTGGCTAGGGGGGACTATTTTTGCCAAACAATGGAAGTATGAATGTGGAGGGACTAAAATTGTCAACATGCTTAAACTATGCCTCTTAGCGACTCTTTATGATGTTCGTATTCTCAAACGAGCCACTTGTTGGATGAACGTATCGTTTGTAATTTTAATTGGAAGTTTGTTAAATGAAGGGTTAAAAGAGTCAACATGTTAATTTATACCTCTGAGTGAGCTTTTAATGAACCGGGAGCCTTTTTGATGTTTACACTCGGTGTGTCAAATATAGAGTTTGAGGGGTTAAATGTGCTAAAAATAAAACATATAATTAAGATTTGAGGTTGAGGGGCTGAATTTGACAAGTATCAGAGGTTGTTGCTGGACTCGAAGCACGTCGCGAGCCTCGCCCATTTGGGCCCGTTTTTGTCGCGGGCCGCCAGGCCCAATACAACTTCGAAATATTTACTTGTTCATCACTTAAGTCTGCCATACACCTCACAATCGAATCTATGAGCTGCATACTGGTTTTTGACACGTTTAGGGGCACTTATTATCATCTCATGAAGCCCCATAACACCTGGATTGATATCAAAGTTCCTCAAAAACTATAAATAGGTGCTTGATTTCTTTGAAAACTTGCACCATTTCTCTAAATCCTCCTATCTCTCATTTCTGAGGCATCATAGTCCTTGGGAAACTCCTAAACAAGTTTTTTTCATCAAATGATCACTAAGTAAGTGTTCCTTTCAGTTGATTTTTCGTTTATAGGCTTTTTAAAGCCAAAAGTCAATCGTTTTCGATAAACGCTTTTACTTTCGGTTTAAACCTTAATGGTCCAGCCATTGTTCGCAACGAACATGGACACGTGATCGTAATTAGGTAGGTGTTAATCCCTTAAAAAGGGCACCTCCTAAGAATCACGTTTGCTTGGTCAATTGACGGGTCAACATATTATTGTTTTAAAAAGTCAACGGGGCAGATTTTGAAATAATCATAAACTAGTTTAGAAGTGTTCTAAAATACGTTTTAACACTTAAACAACTTGGTAATAATTATTAGAACATGTCGGCTCGTCAATTCCAGTTTTAGGAGTTTTAGGGTCAGTTCGTAAGCGAAAGTCGCGAAGTTTGACTTCTACTTTGACTTTCGATTCTGACCCGAATTAGATTAGTTTGCTACTAGTTTATGGTTCCATTATGATCATATTATTATGTAGCATAACCCTCTGATGTCATACTACATGATCATAGTAGTAATCTGAGTTTTATGCAAGTTTCCATTATTATGCCATACTTTGACTATTTTACCTTTTTTATTAAAATTTAAAAATAAGGTTTTAAACACCAATGAACTTGCAAATGACTTAGATACTAATATGTTTTAAAGTGACCAAAATGCCCTTTCGGCGCATAGAACAATTTTAAACATAACTTCTTATACCAAACTCATTATCTACTGAAATAATATCATAATTAGGATTATTGGGATATCAAGTCAGCTTATAAACTGAGTTTACGTGCAAGTTCTTGTATTATGTCCTTAAATGACGATAACGCCCTTTTGGCACTTAAAATGGTTTAATCATGGTTTTTATACAAAACCTTTTTACCTACTGATATGTTATATTAAATAACATATTTTAACCATATAAACCTGATCATAACATCAGTTTTGGTAAAACATCGCAAATATCGTCTTTAACGACTTTAACGCCCTTTTGGCGCGTAGTATGGTTTTAAACCATATTTACCAACCAAGACTTGTTACCTTTTGATTTTATAACTTATTTAAAATATTTTTACAGTAGGTACATGTTATAAACTCGGAATCCCAAATAAGCTTTTAAACTATGTGTGAAATGACCAAAATGCCCCTACAACGCATAGTTTGGTCTTAAATTATAAAACACACATATGTTTGATATCCTACTGATATTATGACATAAATAAAGTGTTTTCACAAAAGGTTTATGGTCGCAACATCAGATTATATGCAAGTTCCTTTTATACATCGCTGAATGACCAAAACGTCCTTATGAGGCACAATTTGATTTTAAAACCTTTACGGGCATTCAAGTTGATATCCTAACTGATGTTATAACTTGTTTAAATTATATTGGCATATAGAACTTTTTCATGACTCATCTGGTTATCCGATATCGCTTTTACGCATACGGTTAGACTTATGTAACTAGTTTACATAAGTTTACCGAAACGGGTTAAACCTTATTATTTTTATCTCATTTCCAGAATGTTAATTGTTTACCCATATTATACAAGTCCTAGTACTTGTTAGGTCTAAACTACATTTTATTCCGGTTATCGCTTAATCAAGCGTATCGCACCGTTTTCAATATTATAAGTTAACCGGTCTAAGTCTATGACTTGAATAAGACCCGTTAACATTCTAATTGGTTATTTATACCATCATTCCAGACTAGAGCCTTCCAGCAAATTGTTACCTACGCTTACTTAATTGAATACGGCTGAGTTATTATAAACCTTGCATTTATATCAAGTCTTAGCTCAGGTATATACTCTTAACCTATTTTCCCTATACGGGCTTGGGATACGGTAAATTATTACCGCATGGTTGGGTATACGATTCAAAGACCAATGTGTCAGGAAATTCAAATAACCCGTTTTAATTCGTATTGCTTGACTTAAACATTGGGGGTTAATACGACCGTGTCTTGGATATACTCGGCTCATTTAGTTGTAAGTTGTGACACTTGTGCTCCGTAAACACCACACGATGTAGGACAATATCTTTTATCAAAGAAACAATGTGTTTTTGGTCTCAAGTTGTGACACTTGTGCTCCGTGATATTTCCGAGTATATTTCGAGTCCCCTATACTTTGATGACCTTGTAGAGCCTTGAAAATGGCTAAACGGAGGTTAAATACGTCAAAAATGCAAGTTAGTGTGTGCAGGGACCGTTTATGCCATTTTTGAAAATTTTGAACCTGCAGCTAGGCCGTAGCGTCGCGCCACAGCAAAGGGGTGTTGCCGTCACGACACGTGATGCCCCTATATTGACATAAACTCCATTTTTAGCTGCAGATTGATTCTTGAGGGCCTTTTATGCAAATTTATTTGTGTAGGCACCAAGTTAACACATCTCCTAGCAATGCTAGCTGGCTATAACACTTGTATGGTCCAGATTTATTACTTGGGGAATAGATATCCACTTGTAATGATCTTAAATCACCTCCACAACTATAAATACCCCCCTCTCTCACCTTGTTCATTGCTCGTTTCCATCTTTGAACTCTAAGTGGAGGATTTCCATCATTGGGAGCCACCTACCTGAGTTCTCTTAGTCTGAATTTTCAGCCATAGAGCATTGTGAGTGTTCTTTCATGGCTTAGTCTTTATTTTCAGCCATTTAGAGCTTAAAGTCAAACAGTTTGACCAACAGTTTGACTTTCAGTTTTGACCATCAATTGGTCAAATCAAAGTTCAATTGAACTTTGCAATGTGATTGTAATCACGATGGTTATAATCCTTAGCGATTATACCTACTGATTACCACGTTGACTAGGTGTAGTGACGAGTCAAAGTTTCGGTCAAAATGCGTATTTATGTGCATTTTGCGACGGAACTATTTTCGGGTATCAAAACCCTTTGTTTTGATACCAAATCAGTTTTCTAACTTAGTTAAACATGTTTTAACATGTTTAACTCATCACTACTAGTTTAGTGCTTGTTTAGGGTCGTAAGTCAAGCAGTCTAAACAACCGCTTAGACTTTCGAACCCAACCCGTTTTGTGGATCATTAGGATCCGACCAAACACATTAGGTGACCATAGTTGTATAGGGTATAACCTTTTTGAGGTTATACCTTATGGTCACTTCGTTTAGTTAGTTGTATGATAGGTGATTTATATGCCTTAGGAAAATGACCAAAACGCCCTTTTTGCGCATAATTTCATTTTAAGCATATGTTAGGGCATATAATACTTATCATAGGGCTAGTTAGACCATCCGAATGCGTTTTCACGCAAATGACATGTTAAAGTAACGTAAACTACCTTAACGAGTCATAACGGGTCAAAAGCACTTAGGATAGGTTTCAATTCAGAATGTAGACTTTGTTAAACCATATCATATGAGATCCAACACTCATTAGGTTTACAATACTTCATTCTATCCGATTCCTCGATTTATGTCCCGATACACTAACATAGTATTCGATACACTAGGAACCACTTCGCCATTTGAACTATTGATCCTTTGAGCTTTGTTTAACATTTGAACAAGACCTACACGCAATCCCAGGCAAGTACAAAGTTCCCCTCTTTTGCCATTTTCAAATGTTTTGGGGTGATTCATATGTGTAATCAATTTGTTTTCCAATGTATGGCATATATGTGTTTACTAAGTACTTTTATGTGTATTATTCTAATTATGCAAATATGATGTTTATCCAAATCCTTAAAGAACTATCTATCTTCATAGTTAGATTCTTATAGGATCTTTGAAGTACTGTCTTAGATCTTCCTATCTTCATAGTGAGATTTTTAAGTACTTTACAGGACGACTATTATGGTTTATGTGTAGATTTTTGGTGATTTAGATAACGAAACTAGAGTAATACAATAAACACATGGTGGATACACCGCTGGTACTTCCTATATATAAGTGTGTTTATTGTATTACCCTTCGTGGCGTTATCCCAAATCACTATTAGGATTTAGGATTGTTGTGATTCAATGATTCAATGTAACAGAACCCAAGTCCTTATAGCATCTATTTATCTTCATAGATTGATTATTGCAGGATGTTTAAAGTACTAAGATTGAGTCCTTGATTGGATTCATTATGTGCTTTAATGCGTATGTGAATAGACGATGTAACAGAAACCTAATCCTTATAGCATCTATCTATCTTCATAGATTGATTCTTGTAGGATGTTTAAAGTACTAATATTGGAGTCCTTGTTTGGATTCATTGTGTGCTTTAATGCGTGTGTACTAGTTGTTGACAAGTTGACGATTTATGTGTTTATGTGGTAGTTGTGATTTAGATAACGAAACGGGTGTAATAAAATAAGAACATGGTGGATGCGCCGCTGGTACTTCCTATATATAAGTGTTCTTATTTTGTTACTCTTGTAGCGTTATTCGAGTCACTTTAGGATTTTGTGTACGATTGATTCAATGTTCGATTATCCAAATCCTTGTAGAATCTTCCATATCTTCGTATGTTAGATTCTTAGAAGGATGTCTAAAGTATTATTTTAAATCATTGATTTGATTTACATAATACTCACACAAGTTTGGATAGATTTCAAAATAGTTATTACTAATCCTTAGTTGGATTCTAATAACATATTAACGAGTTTTACGATGATTTCTACGAGATACAAAGTACAATTTCAATGGCATAAAAATTATTTAGTAATAATCATATTGCCATATACAAAACTATTTGCCACAAGTTTTCACAATCAAGGTTATGTATTGCAATACTAAACTTTTACCATTCTTTGGCTTCAAGATTTCTTTTTCAATCGACAACTCTTGTAGTTGTCAAAGTATTGCAATATCAAACTTTTGCCTTTTATTTGGCTAATAAAACCTATGTATTCGTCGGCATTTTTTTGCTGAATATTTTTCACATATGTTTCAGGTTTTCAATTATTCAAGTATGCAATGCATAGGACTGCATCCGGGCCTTAGACTTCTTTAATCAAAAGACATTTACATGTATTCTTTGTAAAACAATTTTAACAATATTGAAACCCTATAGTACCGGTAGTTGTGAGCAATTTGTAACGTGACTCCCCGATATTTCCGCCGCGTGTTGTTGTATTACGCGATTGAGGTGTTACAGATTGGTATCAGAGCACTGGTTATAGGGAATTAGGTTATTAGTATGTCTTTAACCTAGTCTATAACCTTCCTAGGGACCCAAACATGAGTAGACTTAGGACTTCTTTCCTAATCCTCATCCTTATTCGAGCCACAACTACTCTATGATTTACAAATCATCTAACCTTAGATGATTTATCCTAAACCCTTAGGCTTTATGCCTTAAGGTATTTCTCAAAATGTTTTCTTAAACGTTTTCGTCAAAATATTTCCCAACATGTTTATCTCAAACAATTTTTATCAAAAGATTTCTCAAATGTTTTTCTCAAACATTTTTCATCGAAATCTTGGGTTTTAATAATGTGAACACATGCAATCTGGAAGGGTGGATGCCTGTACCCCGAGTTTTCTGTCTAAGGCTAGAGTGTTCGTACAAATCCGCATTATTGGACCAGTCACTCTTACCTGGGAACTCTTAGGGTGAGTGTCCACTTATAGGCTAAAGCATGTCTTCGTGAAAATTATAAAAACCTATCCACCTTGACCATGCCGAACGATTTCCAAACACCACAACCCTTGTGACATTATTCATCCATATTACCCTCGGTAATATGTTTGCTATTCACAACAATGAAAATAAATTTCCCTTTACTACTTCATCATATTACCTTCAGTGATATGTTTGATTCGAGACAATTGAAATGAATTTCATTTCGTTTCACGACACTATGTAATCCTATTTCATTTTCAAAACACTACCTTTTGTCTTTCAAAATTTCAAAATTTTTACCATTTGAATGAGAATTTTCAAAATTTCAAACACAAAGTTTCTTTATTTTATTTTTTTTAATTTAAAACATTTTATCCTAAAAACAATAGATTTTTAAAAGGTAAAGAAATTATAACACAAACCATTAACTTGGTTTGTATTCTCTCATCCAAAAAAATTACAAAAGTTTATTTCTCAAAACAATTCTTGTTTCAAAACAAAATCCACAACACTATATTATCCAAATACAAGAACAAGACTTTTTGAAACAAGATTTTTTTTTACCTAAAACAAGATTGTGGGGAAAACCGTGCCTACACTAACCAATTTGAACAGTTAAGCCTACTTTGCCCCACTATGGTCACACCTTTGGATCGGGCCATTGAGAAATACATTGATGGCCTACCTGATCCTGTCCAAGACGTTGTCACTGGCAGCAAACCTACAACACTTAGGGAGGCTAAGGAATTAGCCGCTACCCTAACCGACTCCCAGGTTAGAAAAGGGAAACTTTTTCGAAAGGGAGACAAGAAACAAAACACTGAAACTACTAATGAGAATTCAAGGGGAACTAAATCTGAATCTTCTAAAAATTCTAAGAAGCGCAAGACTTCAACGAATTATGCAATTCTTGCACCAATTCCACTAAACTTAGTACCTTTTAAGGGATTTTATCATGCAAAGCAACCTCGGTGCAATCATTGCAACTATCATTATGCAACAAATTCTCATTGCCGCCAATATACAATTTGTGGTCTATTTGGACATCTAGCTGCGACCTGCGTATCCAGAACCGAATAGCCCCTACCCAGACTCATCCTCGAGCATGTTTCAATTGTGGTGATTTAAATCATTTCAAGCGAAACTGCCCTAAGCTTGCCAATGCTAATGGACGAGTGTTCAATGTCAATGAGGCTCAAGCTAATGATCAAGTACTTATGATCATTTGAACCTCTACATTTTCTGTTTATTTTCGAAAATAATGTACATATTTCAACTACGTTTGTAATGACAATATAAATTTCAAGAAGTTTTTCCTCCATTCTTGATTATTCGTATTTAAACTACAAATTCCAATGTGATTACACTATGTGTGATTACGGTTACAGGCCGACTTTGAGGATTCCGTTCTTTAGGAACCAAATCTTGTAATTTAGCATACAGTGATTTCACTCTAGTGCATTCATACGAACTTGGCAACACGATCGCTACAAGTACTATGAACAAGTTAATACTATTTTATGATCATAGCATTACATACATGATTTGTTTATCTAGTATGTATAGTAATACAGGATTACAGATACAATTTGCTTTGTAAACTATGAACAAGTTAATACTATTTTATAATCATAGCATTACATACATGATTTGTTTATCTAGTATGTATAGTAATACAGGATTACAGATACAATTTGCTTTGTATGTTGACTTAACATACTTAGTACATTATTTTCAAATACATTTTGCTTAGGGTGTTAGCTTAGCATACCTAGCGCATGATTTGAAAACATTTTCTCGATATGCTTACATTATGATGACAATGCATGATTAGTATATGTTGCATTCTACCTGTTTGGTTAGTATGAAACATATATAAACATTTGTACTAGAATAAAACACCTACTACTAAATTTGTTGTATGCAAAACAAGTAGTGCTATGATTGCTAGTATGAAACACGATTCGATTTGACAGATGTTATGTTGTGACAATGTTTATTTGATTTAGACGATAGTTCGACCTTATTATTTGTTTACGCGCATATCTTACGTCCTGACCATATCCGGATATCCAAAAATTTTTGTAATCACTAAAATATTTTATTTTAGTGATAGGAATGCAAAAATACCATTCGTCTCGCAATTTGGGTCTATTTTGCGTTCGTTACGACTTCCATCGTAATTAACCGCAAAACGCGACCGTACGACCAAACGAACCGACATCCGTGATATTTATGAGCATATTTCGAGTCCCCTATACTTTTACGACCTTGTAGAGCTTTGAAAATGGCTTAACGGAGGTTAAATACGTAAAAAATGCAAGTTAGTGTGTGCAGGGACTGTGTCTGCCATTTTTGAAAATTCTGAACCTGCAGCTAGGCCGTAGCGTCACGCCACAGCAAAGGGGTGTTGCCATCGTGGCACGCGATGCCCCTATATCGACAGAAACTCTATTTTTAGCTGCAGATTAATTCTTGAGGGCCTTTTATGCAAATTTCTTTGTGTAGGCACCAAGTTAACACCTCTCCAAGCAATGCTAGCTGGCTATAACACTTGTATGGTCCAGATTTATTACTTGGGGAATACATATCCACTTGTAATGATCTTAAATCACCTACACAACTATAAATACCCCCCTCTTTCACCTTGTTTATTGCTCATTTCCATCTTTGAACTCTAAGTGGAGGATTTCCATCATTGGGAGCCACCTACCTGAGTTCTCTTAGTCTAATTTTTCAGCCATAGAGCATTGTGAGTGCTCTTTCATGGCTTAGTCTTTATTTCAGCCATTTAGAGCTGAAAGTCAAACAGTTGGACCAACAGTTTGACTTTTGGTTTTGACCATCAATTGCTCAAATCAAAGTTCAATTGAACTTTGAAATGTGATTGTAATCACGATGGTTATAATCCTTAGCGATTATACCTACTGATTACCACGTTGACTAGGTGTAGTGACGAGTTAAAGTTTCGGTCAAAATGCGTATTTATGCGCATTTTGCAACGGAACTATTTTCGGGTATCAAAACCCTTTGTTTTGATACCAAATCAGTTTTCTAACTTAGTTAAACATGTTTTAACATGTTTAACTCATCACTACAAGTTTAGTATTTGTTTAGGGTCGTAAGTCAAGCGGTCTAAACAACCGCTTAGACTTTCGAACCCGCCCCTTTTGTCGATCATTAGGATCCGACAAAACACATTAGGTGACCATAGTTGTATAGGGAATAACCTTTCGAGGTTATACCTTATGGTCACTTCGTTTAGTTAGTTGTATAATAGGTAATTTATATGCCATAGGAAAATGACCAAAATGCCCTTTTTGCGCATAATTTCATTTTAAGAATACGTAACCAACGTTTTGACATCTAAACTGATTACGCAACATAATTAAATATGTTAGGGCATATAATACTTATCATAGGGCTAGTTAGACCATCCGAATACGTTTTCACACAAATGACGCGTTAAAGTAGCGTAAACTACCTTAACGGGCCGTAACGGGTCAAAAGCACTTAGGATATGTTTCAATTCAGAATGTAGGCTTTGTTAAACCATATCATATGAGATCCAACACTCATTAGGTTTACAATACCTCATTCTATCCGATTCCTCGATTTATGTCCCGATACACTAACATAGTATTTGATACACTAGGAACCACTTCGCCATTTGAACTATTGATCCTTTGAGCTTTGTTTATCATTTGAACAAGACCAACACGCAATCCTAGGCGAGTTCATAGTTCCCCTCTTTTACGGTTTTCAAATGTTTTGGGGTGATTCATATGTGTAACCAATTTGTTTTCCAATGTATGGCATATATGTGTTTACTAAGTGCTTTTATGTGTATTATTCCAATTATGCAAATACGATGTTTATCCAAATCCTTAAAGAACTATCTATCTTCATAGTTAGATTCTTATAGGATATTTGAAGTGCAGTCTTAGATCTTCCTATCTTCATGGTGAGATTTTTAAGAAGTACTTTACAGGACGACTGTTATGGTTTATGTGTAGATTGTTGGTGATTTAGATAACGAAACTAGAGTAATACAATAAACACATGGTGGATACGCCGCTGGTACTTCCTATATATAAGTGTGTTTATTGTATTACTCTTCATGGCGTTATCCCGAATCACCATTAGGATTTAGGATTGTTGTGATTCAATGATTCAATGTAACAGAACCTAAGTCCTTATAGCATCTATCTATCTTCATAGATTGATTCTTGCAGGATGTTTAAAGTACTAAGATTGAGTCCTTGATTGGATTCATTATGTGCTTTAATGCGTATGTGAATAGACTATGTAACAGAAACCAAATACTTATAGAATCTATCTATCTTCATAGATTGTTTCTTGTAGGATGTTTAAAGTACTAATATTGGAGTCCTTGTTTGGATTCATTGTGTGCTTTAATGCGTGTTTACTAATTGTTGACAAGTTGACGATTTATGTGTTTATGTGGTAGTTGTGATTTAGATAACGAAACTGGTGTAATAAGATAAGAACATGGTGGATACACCGCTGGTACTTCCTATATATAAGTGTTCTTATTTTTTTACTCTTGTAGCATTATCCGAGTCACTTTAGGATTTTGTGTATGATTGATTCAATGTTCGATTATCCAAATCCTTGTAGAATCTTCCATATCTTCATATGTTAGATTCTTAGGTGGATGTCTAAAGTATTATTTTAAATCATTGATTTGATTTACATAATACTCCCACAAGTTTTGACAGATTTCAAAACAGTTATTACTAATCCTTAGTTGGATTCTAATAACATATTAACGAGTTTTACGATGATTTCTACAAGATACAAAGTACAATTTCAATGGCATAAAAATTATTTAGTAATAATCATATTGCCATATACAAAACTATTTGCCACAAGTTTTCATAATCAAGGTTATGTATTGCAATACTAAACTTTTGCCATTCTTTGGCTTCAAGATTTCTTTTTCAATCGACAACTCTTGTAGTTGTCAAAGTATTGCAATATCAAACTTTTGCCATTTATTTGGCTAATAAAACCTATGTATTCACCGGCATTTTTATGCTGACAATTTTTCACATATGTTTCAGGTTTTCAATTATTCAAGTATGCAACGTATAGGACTGCATCCGGGCCTTAGACTTCTTTAATCAAAAGACATTTACATGTATTCTTTGTAAAACAATGTTAACAATATTGAAACACCATAGTACCAATAGTTGTGAGCAATTTGTAACGTGACTCCCCGATATTTCCGCCGCGTGTTGTTGTATTACGTGATTGGGGTGTTACATAAGTGGCCACAACCTAAGCGCGAGGTGTAGGCATACACCTGACAGATGCTAATGCTTATTAAATTGATTTTATAACCCACTACGGGTTTTGCCCAATATGGGTATTCCCAATAATGGAATAAGTGGTGTGTCGGTTAATCATGTCTCGGTGTAGCTTCCGTGCCCCATATGTATTGTCAAGTGTTGTAAAACTGATAACATGAGATATAGTTTGTCCCAAGTTATTTATGAAAATTATATATACCATTGTGTACATGAAAACAATTTTGTAAAATGTTTTCAAAATGTGTCGGTTGATTATATTTACCAGTGAAAACTGATGTATTTTCAAAAGACTAAGTTACATGTACAAATACTGTAACACCCCGAAAACAGATTTGGAAATTAAACTACGTTAGTACTAAAAGTCAGGTAAATTGCCATTAGGGGTAAAAGTAACCCGGTGAATATTATGATTTTTAAATAAATAAGCCTAATATTAAATAAAAGCTGAACGAAAGCTTGTGGGAAAGTAAAGTTTATCAAAGTCCGAGTCAACGGGACTCAAAATAAACTAAGTCGTAGATTTCCCGAACCCACTAATTTAACTAGGAATGTTTAACCTAGTTAATAAGTGGGAATATTGTTAGAAATAAGTAGGTTGTGTCCTACTTAATAACTAACCAAACAAGAGGGGCCAGATTCGGGTAAATGGAAAGTTTAATTATTAAATAAACTTAAAATACAAAACACACAAAAAAGGTGTGTGTTCTGTACGTCGACCAGAAGGTTCTCCAGGAACCAAAACCCTAATCTCATTTAGAATCATCAAATTGAAGGTCCAAATGGAGTCAAAATTCACAATTGAACATGGATTAATGATCACCCAAGCTAGGGGATCATAAGGTATGTAAAATCTTGACATTTGGTGAAGTTGTAAAGATTGGATAATCATCCTAATCGCAAATTAGGCATGGATTAGAGAAGCTATGGCTAGATTAGTGATGTATACTTGCTTAGGAACAAAACCCTAAGTGAAAATCATACCTAGCATGCTATGAATTGAATGATTGAATGAATTCCCACACTAGGCTAAGTGGGTATTAGTCATAAGATGGATTTGATGATATGATTATGATTAGAATCATCATGCATGTTAGTAATCAGGAAATACTTGAACAAATTATGTGTTTGAGTATATAAATCATACTTAATATGAAATAAGTTTAGTATGATATGATAAGATGATGAAATATTCTTGATTAGAAAGATGTTGATAGCATCATGTGTTAAAGTGATTTAACCGGTAACATAAGAATGACGATACCGGATAATTGGCCAAGTAATTAAACGAATAGTCGAGCTACTTCGTGTAAATTATTTGTATTAATAGGCCGTTTGACTTTTTAAAGTCAAAATGACCAATGATATGATCAAATGATAATTTTGACATAAAGAGCATAAGATGGAATAGTCGTGAATAATTATGACTAGTCTAACCATCTTACAATTTACAATGATAGTTTGACGACTAACAAGCTAGGTGAAAGCTTGGGAACGAAGCGGGTCAAACAAAGCAAGAATGACGGAAAAGCATAATCTGGATGTAAGGTAAGTAAAGCTTACACTCTAATTATTTAATACCTATTGGTTTGATAGGTCGTGAATAGTAAGTCTTGTTTTAAATTATGATGTTCTGACACGGCAAGTGCGGTCCGGAACAAAAGACAATGGTAATAAATCATGTTTAATGGATAAAAAGGAGCTAATGCGGTTAATTAGTCATGAAATGACTAAAAGATAACGAGTTTTTAAATGGTTACCTTATAAGGTAAACCATTGCAAATAATAAGGGTAAAACAGTATTTTGGTCACTTGTTGATAATAACCGTTAGTTGTGAAAGACACTTTATAGCGTAAGTTATAATGGGTCAAAAGAATCAATAAATGATTTATAAGTAAAAAGACTATACGGTGTAAACTGGAGCGAGTCATATAGATAAGATGGTAATAAATATCATCTCATAAAGATTCATGGTCATTTAGACCAAACGGGTCAAAAGGTGAAAATATCACCTTTTGATAATATTGACTAATGGTTTGTCGAGTTGTGTGATTTAGGAATAAATAGCACATGGATGTCTACATCGCTATTATGTAGCGGCCACTAAGGAAAGGTATCGAAACGGGTCAGTATATTGATCCAAGCCAGGTTTGTATAATGATTCAACTCATCATGTAGAACTTGAGGTTCTATAAGAGTTAGACAAGGATAAAATATAGATATTCGGTTATCTTGTGGTAAACCGAATAAATTGAGTTATGATTATGGTGTTTTAGAAATATAATGGTTTCTAAACAAGATTATAATTTTAAAAGTGGGATTTTGGTCGAACATGGCTTTAAAAGTCCTTCGTCAAAATAGGAGGGGTAAAAGTGACCAAAATGCCCTTATAAGTGAAATTGAGCAAACGACCCTTAAGGGTTGTTTAGAAATGAGTTTTGTGATCAAATAGATACTTGGAATAAGTATAAAAAGTGAAATATGCGAATCTTTGGGTCAAATGACTCTATATGGGTTTTTGCCGTAAAATGATAGTCCGAGGGATAAAACTCGGAATATATAGATCTCCACATTAAATCCACCACAAATATAGTTGTGGTGGAAGATTACTTGGTAAGAAATGTGGAAATATAAAGCTAGATACAAATGAAAGCGAATCATGTTTAAAATATACTTAAATACCCTTAATGGGTCAAAATAAGCATACGAGCGAAAACGGGTTTAAATTATGTAAGAAACCTGTGATTAGAACCTAACATGGTAGATAATATTAAATTGAAGAGGTGCATGTGAAATAAGGATCAAACAAATATGTTTGTTTGATAAATGCATAAACGGGTTAAAATTTGGTAAAAAGGTAATGAGTCGAAGGCTTAGAAGTCTCAGAATTTATTATGCCGGATGTTGGATTTTAACTCCATAAGATGGAGAATTAAATTACGGACGCGTAGGAAAAAGAATCGTGTAAATCGGATCAATAACGAAGGAGTTATGCTCGTTTTCGTAAAATCAAGCTTGGCTAGGAATATGCAGCACCAGCATCACGCATTTTGACAAAATAGGACCGTGGCATCGCGCCACGGCCAAAGCCCTTGGCCTTCGCGCGCGGCGATGGCCTAAAATATTGAAAATTTTGATTTTTTTGTTTATTTCGATTATTTGACCCAATTACCTTGTTGTACTTGTTATTTAACTATCAAAACTGACTTCTAAGTTGGTTTTGATCATAGGTGAACGTCGAGAGTCCCGGATGAAGATCAAGCGGCGAGCAAGAACCGAACACACGTTAAATGAAGCTTCCGTGTCAAATCTTGATATGTGTTGTTATAAGTGAATTATGTAAACACTTATAAATTTGTTTTTGAAATGTTATAAACATTTGGGAATGTTGGTATAACAAGTTTTTGTAAAGTCACATTTTAGCATTAAAATGTGTATTTTATCATTAAAATCTTGATAAATTGAGAATGGCTTTACAAATACGTAAATAGGTTGGAAGCTGCTCGGTAATGCTAGAAGAGGAATTTGCAACTCCTTTGCATAAGCCTATTAGTCTGTTGAACTCCTTTTGTATATATTGATCCGCCTGTGGATTATTATTACAAGCTCGTCTGTAATTATTACTTTGGAATTTTCAGACAATTGAGTTTGTAATAATATATTATATTCCAAGACTTCCGCTGTGCTATTCTGTGTATTTTTTACTATGACGATACCAATCTTATGTCACGATACTCCCCACCGGGCCCACCGGGTTTGTGGTTGAAATATCAGGGTGTGACAGGTTGGTATCAGAGCCAACGTTTGAGTGAATTAAACACTAGATTTTTGTGTTTAATCTCAAATGACACAGCAACATATTTCTTAGACTTTCTAAGTCTAGACTTGACATAGGAATACTCTCATCCCAATTAAGTATACATTTTTTTCGATTTTATGAATTTCAAGAACATGTCGCCAAGCAAAGAAGTCGTTGATAGAAATTCTCCTCGTCCGAAGCCAAGGAATGCCAAGCTTCGTACCACGGCTTGGACAAGCGTGCAACCGGTTTGGAGGAAGGACCTTTATGGACCTTATCCCAAAATCAAACCAAAGGAAACCATTAACCAGACTTCAAAGTCCATACCAGAGGTCCTTGAGGCTCCAACTTTGAAGATGATACCAGTGGATGCTAATGATCCCTGTTTCCTACCTCTAAGTTTTGGAATCCCAGACTTAGACTATACTAGTCAAAACCCAATCTATGATCCATATCATTCTCTAACCATTGAATCCTTAGATTCTACTTCTACAACGGATCCCGATTTGGAAGACTTACATTATCCACTGAAACCTTCAGTGTCGGTACCGCGTGCGGTAAACCAAGAAGAGAAATATCAGGAATGAAGCAAAGGAGGCATTGAAGAATCTTTCTTTTATTGTATTTCATTTCCTTTAAGTCCCTGCTTGGACATATCTCTGCTGTTTAGTCCCTGCGTGGACATTTATCCCTTATAGTCCCTATGTGGACATGTTTATCTTTTAGTCACTGCGTGGACTTGTATTTCTTTTAGTCCCTGTGTGGACAAGTAGTTAATGTATTTCAAGTATTGTTTAAAGCACAATTGTAATTTCCTAATGTTTAATGGAAATAATTGTGAAATTATTATTATATATGTATTCATTACATCCTTTGTTCAAGCGATCGTCTTGATTTTAATTCGAACTTTATCGATCCGCAAAATAATTCCAAAAGATCTTCTTAATGGTTTACCCCTACCAAGTGGCAAGTCCACATTAATTGGCCAAAATTTTTGGTGGTTAAGGATGACCATCATTTCTACCATGATTGTTAAGGATGATTATGCCTTCTATCCAGAGGTGGTGAACTATGTTCAAGCCTCCATACCTATATGGTCAATGCGACTATGGTTTTATTGTGTAACCATTAAGACAATTATTCTATGGTTAACATTCGAGTAATGTTAACACTTCTGGCAGTGTGACTTAAGGAATCACACTAGCCGTCAAGGTATTTAGACTACGTCCAAGCCTTATAGCCTATATGATCGAGTTAGATCATGGTTGATATCATCAATATGATGATCATATTATTAATATCCTTAGTGATGTTTTGCCTACAAGCTATATTATATTGTCCATTTGAGACAATGACAGTTGTAACCATTATGGTTCCCTGTCTAAGGTGGTGGGCTATGCCTAAGCCTCATAGTATGTATGATCAGTATGATCATGACTAATATAATCAGTGCGATGATTATTTATTTCGACAGCCTATGTAATGTCAATTGATTTGCCTACGGGCAATATTATATTATATTGCCAATAAGACAATGACAATTGTGACCTTTATGGTTCCCTGTCCAAGGTGGTGGGTTCTACCCAAGCCTCATAATCGATATGATCAATACGGTCATGACTACTACCATTAGTGCGATGATTATTATTTTAACATCCTTTTGTGATGTCAATTGATCTGCCTACAGGCCATAAATTATCGTCAAATATGACAACGATAGATATGGTCTACGACTCCCTGTCCAAAGGTGATGAACTATGTTCAAGCCTTAAAGCCTCTTGATCAATAAGATCGTGGCTTATATATCTTTATATGTCTTCGTGACAAGGACTTTGTGCCATAATTATTTATCCTTAGTAACAAGGCCTTTGTACCATAATTATTTTTCCTTAGTGACAAGGCCTTTATGCCATAATTATTTGTCCTTAAGGACAAGGCCTTTGTGCCATAATTTTAATGTCCTTTGTGACAAGACCTTTGTGCCATATTTTGTTATGTCCTTCGTGACAAGACCTTTGTGCCATATTTTAATGTCCTCTATGATCAGGCCTTTTGTGTCATATCTTTTAATGTCCTTATGACAGGCCTTTGTCCCATATCTTTGATGTCCTTTGTGGCAGGCCTTGTGCCATATCTTTTAATATCCTTCATGACAGGCTTTTGTGCCATATTTTAAAGTCCTTTGTGACGAGCCTTTGAGCTATTTAATATTGTCAATATGACAAAGACAGTTGTGACATTGTGATCCCCTGTCTAAAAGGTAATGGACTCGGTCTAAACCTTAAATACCATTGATGGTCCTTTTGTGACCTAGGCGAAATATAACTGATATATTTTCAAATAATATTCATTAGGAATGTTAAAACCAAATAGCCTATATGCTTTAATGATACCATGGCTAATGTATGTTAAGCCATCAGGATCAATTACTAACTATTATATTGCAACTAAGCAATTGATTAATTTGGTGTTTAGTACCAAGCTTCGAGTATGGCCAACTCGGATAAGGCGAACAACAGTCGCAACACTAATGATGCGGAAAATGCAAATGAGCTACAAATGTGAACCTCAATGTTACTGGAGTTGATCTCCAAGCTATGATCGACACAACAGTCGACAAAGCCATGAATACTTTCATGGAAAACTTTAAAGAGTCGAGTGCTGCTCACACTGAGTGCTTAGAACCTAGACACACAGTCTGGTTGGATTGAAGGGAGCGCGGGATCAGCCTACTCATGGAAACAGAAGCATAAGTCTTCTCTAGGGCTGAATGGTTGTAAACAGAGTGTCGGGCGCGATAAATGTTCAACAGGTGATCCGAATGGATGGTCATCCGGGCGGATGGCCATTCAAACGGATGGGATCCATCCGGACGGATGGTCATCCGAGCGGATGACCATTTGAACGGATGGCCATTCGAACAGTGTGCGAGTGTTTGTAAACCATTAAAGCTTTTGATGTTCTGATCGAAGTGTCCTACAAAGTAAACAACAATTGTTATCATGGGCAGATCATTTGGACGGATGGTCATCCGATCGGATGGCCATTCAGACAGATGGTCGGTGTTTCGTGAAATTTTCTAAGTACGAGTTTTGAGTTAACGGAGACGGCGTGACGACGTGTCAAACAATGGAGACATGCCAAACACAGCTCATTCAGTCAGATGGGTACCACCCCTTGGACAGACGAGCTGCTGTTGGTGGAATTTCATGTTTGACCGGTAAATCGGTCCATCTCTTTGGTGGAAACCAGTTTTCAAACCAACTCTTAACTAAAGAACGAGTTGAGAGCCCCATTGAGTCCGATTTAACCAATGTTCTGTATAAAAATGAAGAAAAGTTTAGAAGGAGTGCTAAAACATGAAAGTTTATCAAATCTGAGCCGAAAACATGTGAAATTTCTCTAGATCTGGTGTAAAAATGTGAAAATCCTTTAGATCTTGTATTAAAATTGTGAAAATCCTTTAGTTCTGGAACCAATCTTGGTTAAATGGGGCTTCTCAATAGTTTTCATAAGCAACCGGGTGGGAACCACCTTTAAGAGGTCCAAATCAGTTGGTTTTTGAAGAAAAGTTGATGTGTTCATGTAATTTTGATGAAGAAGTTAGAGTAGAAGTGAATAAAGATGAAGATTAGCAAAGATTCGGGGAGAAATGCTTACAAATTGGCCTGGAATCACTTCTGGAGGGCTTGAGAGCGAATGAGCAGTGAAAGGTGAAAATGGGAGGTTAAGTGCACTATTTATAGGTGACAGTGACAGGCTCATTCGAATGGTCTGGATCGGATGGGTTAAGGTGGTGGAGAATGTCAGGTGTCAGATGGTGTCCGGTCGAATGGCCATCCGGTTGGATGGTCATCTGATCGGATGTCCATTCAGACAGCCAGTTCGTGTTTGTTAGTTTTCCGCCTTTGGTTCGTTTTGCGAGCGAGGTTAAGTGTTTGCGTTGCGCATTAGCCATTACATTTTTCGTTTAAATAGATTAAATAACAAGAATAAACCCGTGTTTTTGGATGTGTGTGTAAATTAGTTTCTCGTTCATTAAGTATCAAAGCATAACAAGTGTTAAAATTCTAGGGTAAATACTTCGTTCACGTATAAAAAGCATCACAAGAGTCAACAATCCATTTAAACATATCGTTCAAATATAAGAAGCATCACTCAGGGTAATAGTTTCACATAGTTTAACGCAATTAAGTTTCAAGTAGTCTCATTTTTATTATGATCGGCCGTATCGAGTGTACTAGAGTAGGAAGTACGGGAAGACTCGCTAAGAAAACAAAAGCATCAAAACGCTGGGCATTACAGTCTCCCCTCCTTTAGGAGATTTCATCCCCGAAATCTGAGAGGAAGACTAAACAAAGAGTTGTGGGTACTTGGCTTTCATTTCACTCTTGAGTTCCCAAGTGAATTCAGCGCCACGCTTTCCATCCCATCGAACCTTGACTATGGAAATTTTGCTGCGCCTTAGCCGCTTGGTATCTCGGTCCATGATTTCGACCGGTTTCTCCACAAAATAAAGAGTCTCGTTTATTTGCAAGTCTTCGATGGGAACTTGAAGTTCCTCATCTGCTAAACACTTCCTGAGATTAGAAACATGTAACGTCGGATGTACGTTGCTAAGCTCCTGGGGTAAATCGAGCCGGTAAGCCACCTTGCCAATCCTTTCGAGTACCTTGAAAGGACCCACATAGCGAGGGTTAAGCTTTACCTTCTTACCAAAATGTATCACTGCTTTCTAGGGAGATGCTTTGAGTAGAACGTGGTCTCCAACATTGAATTCCAGAGGCTTACGCCTTTTATCAGCATAGCTCTTTTGTCTGCTTCTAGCCTTGAGCAAGTTGTCGCGGATTTGAAGAATCTTATCCATCGTCTCTTGAATGATCTCAGGGCCAGTAAGTTGCTTGTCACCAATCTCACACCAACTGATGGGAGATTGGCACTCACGACCGTACAAAGCTTCGAAAGGAGCCATCTGAATACTGGAATGGTAGCTGTTGTTGTACGATAACTCGATCAATGGTAAATGTACATCCCAATTACCACCAAAGTCGATGACACAAGAACGGAGCATATCCTCTAGGGTTTGAATACTACATTCTTTCTATCCATCCGTTTGAGGATGGAAGGCCGTATTAAGATTCAAGTGAGAACCCATCGCAGTCAGAGATGATGTCAATGGGTATACCATGACGACATATGATCTCATCAGTATAAACTCGAGCAAGTTTCTCCACTTTGAAATCCTCACGAATAGGAATAAAGTGAGCTGATTTGGTCAAACGGCCGATGATTACCCATATGCTATCGTGACCGGAAGGTGTTCGAGGAAGTTTGGTTATGAAGTCCATAGCAATGCTATCCCATTTCCAAACAGGGATTTCGGGTTATTCGAGAAGGCCTCAAGGATGGTGATGTTCGGCTTTGACCTTTGAGCAAGTGAGACATTTCGAGACGTATGTGGCGATTTCCTTCTTCATACCAGGCCACCAATAGGACATACCCAAGTCATGATACATCTTATCAGCACTGGGATGAATAAAGTATCGGGATTTGTGAGCCTCATTCATAATGAGCTTACGGAGTTTGTCGCGATTTGGTACCCAGATGCGATTGAGATAGTACTGAAGTCCATCAGACTTCGTTACAAGTTGATCGATTGTAGCACCTCGTATTTCAATGATTAGACTACCTTCGTTGGCGGACGAGTATTGAGCTTCACGGATACAAGCATGAAGGTCACTGGTAACATGAAAACAGCGAATGCTACTAACATGAGCCTTATGACTAAGAACATCGGCCATGACATTCGCTTTGTCGGGAAGGTAGCCAATCTCGCAGTCATAGTCATTAAGCAACTCTACCCATCGTCGTTGACGCATATTCAGTTCCTTTTGGTTAAAGATGTGGTGCAGGCTCTTATGGTCAGTGAAAACCACACACTTAGTACCATACAGGTAGTGTCGTCAAATCTTTAACGCAAAAACAACTGCGCCTAGCTCAAGATCTTGGGTAGTATAGTTTTTCTCATGTATTTTGAGCTGTCGAGAGGCATAAGCGATGACCTTGTCTCGCTGCATAAGGACACAACCAAGACCACGGTTCGAGGCATCGCAATATACACGAAATCCTCATTCCCATCAGGGAGAGTGATGTGTGCAAAATGCAACATATAAATTACATCAAATGAGGCATAAAACTAACCCCTTTTTAGTACTAATGTTGGAAAAAGTGTGCTTTTGTCTTCCTTTTGTATTCTCAGGACCAAATGAGCTTAAATGAACAAAAGGAACAAATAAGCAGCAAAAACTAACATAAATACAAAGAAAAGGAATAAACGTGGCATGCCCGACCCCTCGACAGCATCTTCCCAAGCAAAAACAAGAAACGGAAGGCTGACCACGGCCCCGTGCCCAGCGGACACGGGGGTGTGGCCAGATGTCTACATAAAATAACAAAGTTGTAGAAGCTTCTATTCCCAGCACGGGGGCGTGCCCAGCTCAACACAGGTCGTGGTCAACGCTAAGATTCGAAGAATCTTACGAATCTTGATAGTACAGATACGCTTCTGCACACGGGGCAGTGCCCAGCGGACACGGGGGCGTGTGGAGCCTAATGCAGACAATTGTAATTAATGAAGAAAGAGAAAGAGGATGGCCACGGGGCCGTGTCCAACGGACACGGGGCCATGTCCAGGCTTCTGTTCAGGCTAGAAATAGGGGTGCTTGGTTCACTTCAAAGGCATCCCTTGGCAAACCATCCCTCTCCTACTTCACCACCACTCCACCACCACTACAACACCCTCATCCACCACCATCATTCATCATCCACCTTAGAGTGTGTGTAGTAGTCTCGGGATTCAAGATTGATCGTAAGAGTTCTTGTCAATCAAAGGCCATGTTTGGCTAAGTCTCTTACATCACTTGGTGAAGACAAGTCTTTAATGAAATACTTTTTATTTTTAATCTTTTCGCACTTTTTATTTGGTTTTGTATTAATGACTTTAATAACTAGTTTCTTATGTTGAAGGTGAAACTTCTTTATCATTTGTCTGTGGTGTCTTGGCATTACTTTACTGTCTATATAAAGTAAAAGATTTTCACCATTCATATCTCTACGGTCTATATAGAGATATGTTGGCTACCTGGTCGGGGGTTAAGGGAATGGTTTGCTAAGGTTCTTGCCTTGTTAAGTGTATAGATCCTGCAAGGACCTGGGTCAAGCTTACTAGGACCTCCTTCAATACCCACTGGTATTGGATGGCGGGGGTGTGAATGGCTTGATCCCCTCATATGTAAACTCCTATTAATACATTAAACCGGCTACTTGGGATTGTATCTCTGTTGACTAAAACCACTTAGCCGAGGGTAACGTCACCTTGAAAAGAGGGGCCTACCACTTTTCGCATTAATAACTTAATTAATTATCTTCCAATATTCCGACCCTTTGGGATTGTATCATTGCTGACTCAAACCACTAGGTTGAGGGTAACGTCACCTTCAAAAGAGGGGCCTACTACTATAACTAAGATAATCTCTTAAAAAGTGCAAAAGTGCGGAAATCATCAAAGATTACATTAAAGGCGAGTCGGATCCAAGTGATTCATCTTGTCTATCTGCTTTAATTTTATTTTTATTTTTCAGCATTTTAGTGTTTATTTTTCATGTTTAAAACCTTTTCCAAAAATTTTGATTTGATTAGACGTTGAGGATAAACCGGTATTAAAAGCTCTTGTGTCCTTGGACGACCTCGGTATCTTACCAACACTATACTACGCTCACGATGGGTGCACTTTCCCATATGTGTGTTTAGTGTTAGTAGAATATCGTGTTTTATAAATTTAAAACTTGACTAAAGTGTTAAAAAGGGCTTAAAATATTAATAAAAATATATCACACTGCACACGCATCAAGTTTTTGGCGCCGTTTCCGGGGACACAAGGATTTTAAGAAAGCTTAACATCAACGGCCTAATCGTTTTTCAAAACCTGTTTAAAAACCGCGCGAACATTTTTATATTTTTAGGTAGTTTTTGCGTTACAGTAGCCTGAACACGGGGTCATGTTCACTGAACACGGGGTCATGTTCACTGAACACGGGGCCGTGCTACATAATTTTAACCAAACACGCAGATACAAAGTCTGAGCACGGGGTCGTGCTCGCTGAACACGCCCCCGTGCTGCACAAAACCAGTCACATTTTTCAAAAAACGCCCAGATACCGAACCTTAACACGGGGCCATGCTCACTGAACACGGGGCCGTGTCTAGCCTCTGTTTGCGTTTTTATTTTTGTTTTCTGGTCCTGAGTCTCTGTTGTGGTCTGCTGAGTGATTCTTATGGATCAATACTCAGGAGATTACAACTACCACTATGAGGAGGATGATTATAGGGAAGAATATTGTACCATTTGTGGTAATCCTCATTCGGTACAATATTGTGACCTCTTTCAACCATCACCTTCATACACCTACTATGAGGAGCCTAGGTACGAGCCATCTACTTCATACACATCCTATGAAGAGCCAAGGTATGAACCTTCTCCCTCATACTCATATTTTGATGAACCAAGGTATGAGCCTTCATACTCATACTTTGAGGAACCAAGATATGTGCCTACACCTTCATATAATTATTATGAGGAACCATGGCGGGAACAACCCACCTCATATGAGTATTATGAAGAACCAAGTTACGACCCTTATCCATCATATACTTACAATGAGGAACAATGGTATGAACCAACTACCTCATATGAGTATCATGAGGAACCAAGGATCGAACTTCCGAATTCAAGCTTTGAGGATCCTTATTTTATCACTCCCATACCCGAAAAGATAATAGAACACCTTAAAACTATCGAGCGCTATAAAAAAGAAGCCCGCGCAATGGAAGTGGAATCCCGCGCAAGGGAAGAATTAACATGTACTAAAGAAGTGATAGTTGAAGAGGTAAAAATGGAAGAACAAGTAAGTGAAAAACCGGCACATGAGGTAAACAACGAAAAAGGTGAGTCTGACAACGTTAAAATTCAAGAAGAGTCTAATTTTCAAGAAATTAATCTCTTGTCACCTTCTTTCGAAAATCATTGTTTAGTACTCACTCATGCTAAGTTTTTAAAAGAGTTAAACACTAACACTAAAATTGACGAAACGGTAAGCATTAAGTTAACAAATGATCAAACTACGCTAATTTTAGATGATCCATTTGAAATTAACATTACACCGGTTCCATGTTTCTTTCAAAATTCCTTTATTAGTAATATTACAATTGATAAAGATCTTTGTGTTAATATAATGCCAAACTACATTTTGGAAAAATTAAGTATTAGTGATTTTTCTCCACTTCAAATACCCATTTTTCTATCTAATCGGAAAACAATAAAATCAATGGGAGTAGATGAGGATGTGCTAGTCCAAACAAATCAAATGGTAATCCCAACCGACTTCGTCATCCTTGATGACGCTCCGCTAGTGTTGGGACGACCTTTTGTAAAAACCTATGAAGGTTTGAAAAATCGGAAGAAAAACAATCTACCCATTCAATTAGGGGCATTCAAAAGAAGTGTCGATCTTGAGCATTCAATGAAATATCCATTCGGAAATAATGACCCCCTAATTGAAGATGAAGATGAGCCACCCGATACAAGAAAAGAAATCGACCACTTTGTTGAAGAAGAGGTCGCCATTGAACAAACCTTTTTGGTTCTTGACCAAAATGAGCAACCAAATAAGGAGTCTCCTAAAGACCCACCACTTGAGCTCAAAGAACTTCCAAAAGGTTTGGAATATGCTTTTCTTGACAAAGATGGTAAGTTACCTGTAATTATTTCGTCAAAATTAACTAGTGTAGAAAAAGAAAAACTAGTCACACTTTTGAAAAAACACAAAAACGCGATCGCTTGGAAGCTTGGAAATATTAAAGGAATAAGCCCTTCCATGTGCACGCACAGAATTTTAATGAATGATGACTATAAATAGGTAATACAACCACAACGTAGAGTAAATCCAAATGTCCAAGAAGTGGTTAAAAATGAAGTCATCAAATTACTTGACGCCGGACTCATTTACCCAATCTCCGATACTCCTTGGGTAAGTCTCGTCCAAGTGGTTCCTAATAAAGGAGGTATGACGGTGGTCACTAACGAGAAGAATAAATTAATACCAACAAGAACTGTCACAGGATGGAGAGTTTGTATAGATTATCGTAGATTAAATGACGCAACAAGGAAAGATCACTTTCCTTTACCTTTTATTGATCAAATGTTAGAAAGATTATCTGGTCACAAATTTTATTGTTTCCTAGATGGTTTTTCAGGTTACTTTCAAATTCTGATAGCGCCCGAAGACCAAGAAAAGACAACATTCACATGTCCCTATGGAACTTTTGCTTATCGACGCATGCCTTTTGGTCTATGTAATGCCCCCACAACTTTTCAACGTTGCATGGTGGCCATCTTCCATGACATTATAGAAAATACTATGGATGTCTTCATGGACGACTTTTCTATCTTTGGAGATTCATACGATGAATGCCTCGATAATCTTGAACGAATGCTATCCCGATGTGAGGAAACCAACATCGCCCTTAATTGGGAAAAATGCCATTTCATGGTAACGGAGGGAATAGTACTCGGTCATAAAATCTCAAGTGAAGGAATGGAGGTTGATCGGGCTAAAATAGACACTATTTCTCGATTACCACCCCCATCCTCCCTTAGAGCCATCAGAAGTTTCCTAGGGCATGCCAGATTTTATAGAGGATTTATCAAAGACTTTTCTAAATCTCAAGGCCTTTAACAAAATTACTTGAAAAAGATGCTCCTTTCATCTTTGACAAGGATTGCAATCAAGAATTTCTCACACTAAAAGAAATGCTAGTCAATGCACCTATCATGATAGCGCCTGACTGGAAATTACCTTTCGAAATCATGTGTGATGCAAGTCACTTTGCAGTTGGAGCCGTCTTGGGACAAAGAAAAGTTAAGCATTTTCACCCAATATATTACGCTAGTAAAACACTTAACGATGCATGATGTGTGTAAAATGCAACATATAAATTACAACAAATGAGGCATAAAACTAATCCTTTTTTAGTACTAATATTGGAAAAAGTGTGCTTTTGTCTTCCTTTTGTATTTTTAGGTATAAATGAGCGTAAATGAACAAAAGAAGCAAAAATACAGCCAAATCTAACAATAATACAAGAAAAGGAATAAACGTGGCATGCCCGACCCCTCGACAACATCTTCCCAAGCAAAAACAAGACATCAGAAGGCTGAATACGCCCCGTGCTCATTGAACACGGGGGAGTGCCCAAGTGTCTGCAGAAAAGACAAAGGTGTAGAAGCTTCTATTTCCCAACACGGGGGCGTGCCCAACGGACACGGGGCCGTGGTCAACGCTAAGTTTCGCAGAATCCAAGCAAATCTTGATAGTACAGATACGCTTCTGCACACGGGTCCGTGCCCAGCGGACACGGGGGCGTGGTCAACTAATGCAGACAAACTGTAATTAATGAAGAAAGAGAAGATGGGTGGACACGGGGGCCGTGCCCAGCGGGCACGGGGCCATGTTCGGGCTTCTGTGCAGGCTATAAATAGGGGTGCTTGGTTCACTTCAAAGGCATGCCTTGACAAACCACCTCTCTCCCACTTCACCCACACTCCACCACCATCACAACACCCACATCCACCAGCATCATCTATCATAGAGTGTGTGTAGTAGTCTTGGGATCCAAGATTGATAGTATGAGTTCTTGACAATCAAAGGCCATGTTTGCCTAAGTCTCTTACATCACTTGGTGAAGACAAGCATTTAGTGTAATACTTTTGTTTTTTTTTTATCTTTTCGTACTTTTTATTTGGTTCTGTATTAAAGACGTTAATAACTAGTTTCTTATGTTGAAGGTGAAACTTCCTTATCATTTGTCCATGGTGTCTTGGCGTTATTTTACTGTCTGTATAAAATAAAAGATTTACACCATTCATATCTCCACGGTCTATATGGAGATATGTTGGCTACCTGGTCGGGGGGTTAAGGGAATGGTTTTGTAAGGTTCTTGCCTTGTTCAGTGTATAGATCCTGCAAGGACCTGGGTCAAGCTTAATAGGACCTCCTTCAATACCCACTGGTATTGGATGGAGGGGGTGTGAATTTCTTGATCCCCTCATATGTAAACTACTATTAATACATTAACCCGGCTACTTGGGATTGTATCCCTGCTGACACAAACCACTTAGCCAAGGGTAACGCCACCTTCAAAAGAGGGGCCTACCACATTACGCATTAATAACTTAATTAATTATCTTCCAATAATCCAACCCTTTAGGATTGTATCCTTGCTGACTCAAACTACTGGGTTGAGGCACCTTCAAAAGAGGGGCCTACTACTATAACTAAGATAATCTCTTAAAAAGTGCAAAAGTGCGGAAAACATCAAAGGTTACACTAAAGGCGAGTCGGATCCAAGTGATTCATCTTGTCTATCTGTTTTATTTTTATTTTTATTTTCAGCATTTTTAGTTAGTTTTCATTTTCTTGTTTACAACCTTTTTCTAAATTTTTGATTTGATTAGACGTTGAGGATAAATCGGTACTAAAAGCTCTTGTGTCCTTGCACGACCTCGGTATCTTACCAACGTTATACTACGCTCACGATGGGTGCACTTGCTCATATGTGTGTTTAGTGTTAGTAAAATATCGTATTTTATAAATTTAAAACTTGACTAAAGTGTTAAAAAAGGCTAAAAATATACTTAAATATATATCACACCTAACACACACCAAGTTTTTGGCGCCGTTGCCGGGGTGTGTGTTAGGTGTGATATATTTAAGTATATTTTTAGCCCTTTTTAACACTTTAGTCAAGTTTTAAATTTATAAAACACGATATTTTACTAACACTAAACACACATATAGGCAAGTGCACCCATCGTGAGCGTAGTATAGCGTTGGTAAGATACCGAGGTCGTCCAAGGACACAAGAGCTTTTAGTACCGGTTTATCCTCAACGTCTAATCAAATCAAAAATTTAGAAAAAGGTTTTAAACAAGAAAATGAAAACTAACTAAAAATGCTAAAAATAAAAATAAAAATAAAACAGATAGACAAGATGAATCACTTGGATCCGACTCGCCTTCAGTGTAACCTTTGATGTCTTCCGCACTTTTGCACTTTTTAAGAGATTATCTTAGTTATTGTAGTAGGCCCCTCTTTTGAAGGTGACGTTACCCTCAACCCAGTAGTTTGAGTCAGCAAGGATACAATCCTAAAGGGTTGGATTATTGGAAGATAATTAATTAAGTTATTAATGTGTAATGTGGTAGGCCCGTCTTTTGAAGGTGACGTTTTCCCTCGGCTAAGTGGTTTGAGTCAGCAGGGATACAATCCCAAGTAGCCGGGTTAATGTATTAATAGTAGTTTACATATGAGGGGATCAAGCAATTCGCACCCCCGCCATCCATTACCAGTGGGTATTGAAGGAGGTCCTACTAAGCTTGACCCAGGTCCTTGCAGGATCTATACACTGAACAAGGCAAGAACCTTACCAAACCATTCCCTTAACCCCCGACCAGGTAGCCAACATATCTCCATATAGACCGTGGAGATATGAATGATGTAAATCTTTTATTTTATATAGACAGTAAAATAATGCCAAGACACCACGGACAAATGATAAGGAAGTTTCACCTTCAACATAAGAAACTAGTTATTAACGTCATTAATACAAAACCAAATAAAAAGCGCGAAAATATAAAAAAAACGAAAGTATTACACTAAATGCTTGTCTTCACCAAGTGATGTAAGAGACTTAGGCAAACATGGCCTTTGATTGTCAAGAACTCTTACTATCAATCTTGGATCCCGAGACTACTACACACACTCTATGATGGATGATGGATGATGGTGGTGGATGTGGGTGTTGTGATGGTGGTGGAGTGTGGGTGAAGTGGGAGAGAGGTGGTTTGTCAAGGGATGCCTTTGAAGTGAACCAAGCACCCCTATTTATAGCCTGCACAGAAGCCCGGACACGGCCCCATGCCCGCTGGGAACGGCCCCATGTCCACCCATCTTCTCTTTCTTCATTAATTGCAGTTTGTCTGCATTAGTTGACCACGCCCCCGTGTGCATAAGCGTATCTATACTATCATGATTTGCTTGGATTTTTCGAATCTTAGCGTTGACCACGGCCCCGTGTCCGCTGGGCACGCCCCCGTGTTGGGAAATAGAAGCTTCTACAACTTTGTCTTTTCTACAGACACTTGGGCACGCCCCCGTGTTCAATGAGCACGGGGCGTGTTCAGCCTTCTGATGTCTTGTTTTTGCTTGGGAAGATGCTGTCGAGGGGTCGGGCATGCCACGTTTATTCCTTTTCTTGTATTATTGTTAGATTTGGCTGTATTTTTGCTTCTTTTGTTCATTTACGCTCATTTATCCCTGAAAATACAAAAGGAAGACAAAAGCACATTTTTTCCAACATTAGTACTAAAAAAGGGTTAGTTTTATGCCTCATTTGATGTAATTTATATGTTGCATTTTACACACATCAATACACAAGAAAATTACACAACAACTGAAAAAGAATTACTAGCTGTAGTGTTTGCTTTTGATAAATTTTGTTCTTATCTTGTTCTTTCTAAAATGATAGTTTATACAGACCATGCAGCCATTCGATATCTCTTTAAGAAACATGATGCTAAACCACGTTTGATCAGATGGAATCTACTCCTCCAAGAATTCAACACCGAAATAAAAATAAAAGAGGAGCAGAAAACACCGCTGCAGATCATCTTTCCCGCTTGGAAGATCCAGCTTTGGAGGCAACTAGGGACGAGCTAATCAATGAAAACTTCCCAACGGAGTCCCTAGAAATGGTGGAATACCGAGAAGAGCCATGGTACGCCGACTATGCTAACTACTTAGCTAGCGGAATAGTCGCAAAAGTATGGCCACATCATCAAAGAAAAAATTCTTTGCCGATGTATAACATTATTTTTGGGAAGATCCTTATCTTTTCAAAATGTGTGCCGACCAACTTATCCGACGATGCGTACATGGTAGTGAAGCAAGAAGAATTCTCCGCCATTGTCATGAAGGTCCATACAGAGGACATCATGGTGCCGCTAGTACCGCACGAAAGGTATTTGATTCAGGATTTTATTGGCCAGACATTTACAAAGACGCCAAAAGTCTTGTAAAGACTTGTGATGCATGCCAACGATCAGGTAATATTTCTTCCAAAACGAAATGACACAAAATGGCATTCTTGTTTGTGAAATTTTTGATGTGTGGGGACTCGACTTTATGGGACCTTTCCCACCGTCAAAAGGAATCAAATATATACTTGTGGCAGTGGACTACTTGTCAAAATGGGCTGAGGCCGAAGCCCTTGAAACGATTATTTTCTCGTTTTGGAACTCCAAAAGCATTAATAAGTGATAGGGGTACCCCATTTTTGTAATCATCAGCTTGAAAAATTATTAACAAGGTATGGGGTCTATCACTGGATCTCAACAGCATATCACCCTCAAACAAATGGACATGCCAAAGTGACTAATCGAGGTTTAAAAAGAATACTTGAAAAAACGTAGGGTTAAATAAAAAGGAATGGGCTGATAAATTAGACGACGCTTTATGGGCTTTTTGAAATGCATATAAAACGACGATAGCTACCACCCCATATAAGCTTGTCTATCGAAAAAATTATCATTTGCCAGTAGAAATTGCACACAATGCCTACTGGGCAATTAAAAACGTAAACTTAGACATAGAAATTGCCGGTAAAAAATCGATTTTGTCAATTAAATGAATTAGACGAATTAAGGAATCATGCATACTCTAACTCCGAAATTTATAAGGATAGAATGAAAAATTTGCATGATAAACACATTAAACCAAATGAATTTCGAGTAGAAGATCAAGTTCTATTGTTTAATTCACGACTTCGATTATTTCCTGTTAAATTAAAGTCTATGTGGACGGGACCTTTTTCTATCACCCATATTTTTCCACACGGTGCAATTGAAATTAAATCTCGGAATGGAATTCCATTCATAGTCAATGGCCAAAGGCTAAAGCTTTATCAAAGATTCATTGAGGATGAAGAGGAGGAGATCTCCCTACAAGCGGCCGACGAATAAACGAAGGTTTGTGCATCAACATCATATCTTGTAAGTAACGAACGACTGGAAAGCTTCTAAATCGGTAAGATTTCTAAAACCAAGTTTTGAGAAACAGGTCACTCACACGTGCACGATATATATATATATATATATATATATATATATATATATGTATGTATGTATAGTTTTACCCGCCCACGGGACCGTGCCCAGCTGGACACGGGGCCGTGCTCGGCTAACTGACGGGGATAAAACCCCTTTTTTCCTTCATTTCTTCACTTCAACACGACCCGTTTCCCCGAAAACTCTCTGGTTCCACCGTGATTTTCTTCAGATTTTCACGTTCTTCCACCGTTCATCAACGTCAAGGTATGATTCTATCATCATAGTTAGTTAGATTAATCATTTGCATGTAGTTTAACATCAAAAATTTGGGGAAAAATCTAGGGTTCTTCAACTTGAACCTAATCAAACCTCAAATTTTTGCTTAGATCTATTAGTAGCTTAGTTATGTGTTATAGGAAGTAAACCAACTTGAATTGTTTGAATATTTGCCCGATTTCTTACAAAAACCTCAAACCCTTGTTTTTGAACCGAAAAAGATGAAATTGAAGGGGTAAACAGTTTATTTTGGGAAAACGGCACTTGGGGTTTCATTTTCGGGGAAAACCGCCCCTGCTCAACCAAAAATTTTCAAGTTTTCGGAACCGGGTCGAAAAATGAGAATTTTGGGAAACAGACGCCTGAGCACGAGGTCGTGCTCAACGAACACGGGGGCGTGTCCAGCAATTTTCCTTCGAACACGGGATGTGTCCAGTGGACACGGGGCCGTGTTCAGCTTGCTGTTTTCAGTTTTCTTTGAAAATTTATTGTTTCGTGCTAATTGTTTTGTGTTTTCTTTCAGATGGCCAAGAAATTCACACGCTTCAACCAGAGTGAATGGGCTGCTTAAGCCCGATTTGAGGTTCTTCAGACAAGTCCCGAGGAAAACCCATAACAAGTATGCCTAGACACCCTAGAAGCAGTGGGGCAAATTGACCGCTTCAACAACCTAGTCACTGGTCCCCTTAGGGCAGCTCTTTGCACTAGACTCCATTCGCTCCACGAATACAATATGGAGTTTTATAG
The DNA here is from genome assembly GCA_030545235.1 of Helianthus tuberosus. Classification (NCBI taxonomy): domain Eukaryota; kingdom Viridiplantae; phylum Streptophyta; class Magnoliopsida; order Asterales; family Asteraceae; genus Helianthus; species Helianthus tuberosus. Next base: position 52,169 of record JARYGA010040066.1, read on the forward strand.
CACGTTTGCATTCAAGGGCAAAGCATAGCCGTTTGACAAAGAAGGGGTTGAGTTTCGTTGTACTGGAAATGTGCTTTCAATCTCGATTGCACAATCTGGGCCAATCATTGGGTTGTATGCTGAAGAGGATGCCGGAGATGAGGAAAACACGAGTGGTCTTCGTGAACTCCCGCAAAACCAACGTCAATCAGCATGGGCTCAAATTGGGGAAGAAGCATATAATCCAAGCCAAACAAAAAGCTCACAGTTGCGAGACCCCCCATACCGCTACATTCATAGGGTCCTTAGCAACTCCCTCAACCAAAGGCATGACAGTACTGGTGTTGTTGGCTTATGTGATCTGACAATCCTATACTGCATTCACAACCGTGTGCCTCTTGATGTTCCACACCTGCTCCTCCGCAACATGCACCTGAACCAGTTTTCCAATCCCCGACCCCTATCTTCTTTAGAGGGTGGATCTACCGCCTTTTTAAGAACTTTGTGCAAAGGATGCCAAGGTCCTTTAAGAAGGGCCCATGGTCGGGCAAGGTGGATCTCGTCATATGCCGCTCAATGGGGATCATCGATGAAGCGGGTGACGGAACAATTCGATTCCAAACGGTTCAGGGACATGTTTGGAACCCACAAGAGGCTCTCGTCCTTCACGCCCCACAAATCCGTCCTCCTCCATAGTACCAGTATCAGTATCATGGTGATGCGGGCCAATCCTCCTCTCAAGGGGGTGGTTTTCCTAACTTTCAAAGTTTACATGATCTCTTGCAGGAAAACCTTGTGTGCACCCGCAACACCTACAACATGGCCAGCAACACGTACACCCGGGTTGGAGCAATAGAGAGGAACATCTCTGACATACAAGATGACATCGGCAATATCCGGGAGTACATGGCAAATCAAGGAGGAGATGATGAGGATGAAGACATGGATTGAGGCGGAGGCGTTAGAGGTGATGTGACACGGTTGAAGCTCTTACCAGGTTAACCCATTGCTCTTAAAAAAAATTATCTGGCCTGCGTGCCAATGTTGAACAATTTACTTTCCGTTAACACTTTTACTTTCCTGCATTTTCTTTTTTTGTGATGTGGATGATAAACTTGTGGTATGTTAGGATGTTTGTTATTTGTGTGGTGTGGTATTTAAGCGTAAACAGGTACCTAGGAGGCTTGGGAGCACTAAGTATTAGTGCTACATAAGCCCGGAAACCAGAATCGAAGGCCAAAAACCTGTTTTCATTTATTACAGACTCTGACCACGGGGCCGTGCCCAGCCAACACCCCCCGTGTCCACCACCCTGTAGCTACTGTTTTGTCTGAAACATGCCTGCCACAGGGTCGTGTCCACCGAACACGCCCCTGTGCCCACCTTCTGTAAGTTATTGTTACTGGCAATCTGACCACGGGGCCGTGCTCACCCAACACGAGGCCGTGGCCAGATGCCCAGTAACACCAAAACCTTGTTTTTTACACCTTTTTACACTTTCAATCAACCTAAAAACTTATTTTTGGGACACATTCAGGAAAATGTGTAATTTAAGTGTGGTTGGATGCTAAAACCTTGAATTTTGCAAGTCCTAATAACAAGCCTTGCACAAAACTCTATTGGAACCGCTAATCACCCCAAATTTTTTCAAAAACTTTTTGTTTTGTTTTTTTACTTGTCTTGGTTTAATTTGGGAAGAACAAGTTCTAAAAATGTTATATTTTTACAAATTTACAACCGATAGCATCGTGTTAAAAAGAACCAACATAAGAAAATTATGAAACAGCATGACAAATCTAGTTAATATTTGATTATATATACTTGATCACATTATAAACCCATTCCCACAACAAGTGAGTTTTGAGCCTTTATTGAGCATACATCTTTAAAACTAAATGCTCATTTTTTGTTTCTTGTGTGAAAAGCCGCTTGGTTTCTTACGACTCTAGAACTTGCCACGACAATACCTTCCCGGTCCTTACCAACTTAAACCCAAGTAAATGATGGAGGCATTAGGACTAACCCTTTTTTTCTTTTCAACACCATTATTTTCCATTTTTTTATCACCTACCCAAAAATCCCCCTAGTTAACCCCTTTGAGCCTAAACCTTTTTCGTTTCTAAACCCACAAAACAAACACCCTTTACCTACCAAAACCTTTTTCATTTAAACCCTTTATTTTAGTAAAAAGCTCGGTTGTCTCGTGACGTTCTTTATCAAAAAAAAAAAAAAATTAAAGTCTAGCAATAAACAAACAAGTTCCTCAACGAAACTTTGTTTGAAAATGCTTAGTTTGAATAAAAGTCACAAAAACAAAAAGTTTTACGACGACCGACGCTTTTTACGTTTTTAGCCCTTTTTACTAACCACCTACCTTTAACCCAAGCCTAACCCTTCCCCAAGTCCTCTTGATATTTACAAAGGTTTATAGTTAAAAAGGAGGAGGATTGATTGCTTGGCAAGCTTATGGTAGAAGTAAGTTCCATGCCGGTCTCGAGTGTTTCACTAAAATACATCTTCGGCCGAGTGTTGAGTGATCTCCCGTGAGGTATGTGAACTTGTATATAAATGGAATTTTAAAAAGGCATGTTATGCCCAAATAAGTAATTTCTCTTATGAAACGTGGAGATTTTCTTCAGCTAGGCACTTCTTGAGGTTCGAGACGTGGAAAGTTGGATGTACATTGCTGGGTTTCTCCAATAATTCAAGTCGGTAGGCCACTTTGCCAATTCTTTCCAGAATCTTAAAGGGACCCACGTATCATGGCGCTAGCTTTCCTTTCTTGCCGAATCGGATCACCCCCTTCCAAGGTGAAACCTTTATAAGTACGTGATCACCAACTTCAAACTCAAGGGGCTTGCGGTGTTTATCAGCGTAACTCTTTTGACGACTCCGAGCTTTCAAGAGATTGTCTCGTTTTTGGAGGATCTTGTCAGTCATTTCTTATAATAACTCAGGTCCGGTGAGTTGAGCATCTCCGATCTCGTGCCAAAAAATAGGCGATCGACATTTTCTTACGTATAACGCCTCAAAGGGTGCCATTTGAATACTAGTGTGATAACTGTTGTTGTACGAGAATTCGACTTAAGGTAAATGTGAATCCCAATTACCACCAAAATCTATAACGCACGAGAGAAGTATGTCTTCAAGGGTGTGAATCGTGCGCTAAGTCTGACCGTCGGTCTGGGGATGGAAAGCGGTACTGAGATTAAGAGTAGTACCGAGAGCGGATTGGAATGTCTCCCAGAGACGCGAAGTAAATTGACCATCGCGGTCAGAGATGATGTCACGAGGTGTCCCATGTCGACAAATAACTTCGTCGGTATAGATTCGTGCTAATCGTTCAACCTTGTAGTCTTCTCGTATTGGTAAAAAGTGGGCGGATTTTGTAAGACGATCCATGATAACCCAATCGTGACCTGATGGCATGCGAGGGAGTTTCGTAATGAAGTCCATAGCTATACTCTCCCATTTCCACATCGGGATCTTGGGTTGTTCGAGTAAGCCAGAGGGTCGTTGATGTTCAGCCTTAACTTTCGAGCAAGTCAGGCACTTCGAAACATAGAGAGCGATATCCTTCTTCATTCATGGCCACCAATACCTGCCACGGAGGTCCTGGTACATCTTGTCGGCACCTGGATGAATGGAATATCGGGATTTGTGGGCTTTGGTCAGCAAAATCTCACGGAGATTATGGCGACTAGGAATCCAAATGCGGTCAAGATAGTGAAAAATACCATTGGGTTTATTCACTAATTGGTTTTTGGATCCAAGTATTCCTTCTTCCTTCAATGTGTTCTCGAGAAAACAAGCGTATGGAGCGTCGCGAATGAGAGCTTCGTGGTTGTGTTGGGCTTGAACGTTACGAACACTATGTAAATAGCTTCGTCGGCTTAGAGCATCGGCAACGACATTTGCTTTACCTGGGTGGTAGCGTATCTCACAGTCGTAGTCGTTGAGAAGTTTGACCCATCTGCGTTGGCGTATATTCAGTTCTTTCTGGCTCAAGATGTGTTGTAGGCTCTTATGGTCGGTGAAGACCGTACACTTAGTACCATAAAGGTAGTTTCGCCAAATCTTTAACGCACAAATAACTGCACCAATTTCGAGATCGTGGGTTGTGTAGTTCTTCTCATGGACCTTGAGCTGTCGAGACATGTACGTGATAACCTTGTCTCATTGCATAAGGACACAACCAAGACCTAGGTTAGAGGCATCGCAGTAAACAACAAAGTCGTCGTTTCCATCGGGTAGCAGGAGTATGGGAGCGTTGCAAAGCATACGCTTAAGAGTTTGAAAAGCATCCTCTTGTTCGGTTTCCCAAACAAAAGGCTTATCTTTATGTGTTAAAGAGGTGAGAGGAACGGCGATTTTAGATAAATCAGCGATAATAACCCGCCAATCCGAGAAAAGAACGAACTTCGGACGAGGTCTTCGGCGTAATCCAACTCTTAACTGCTTCAATCTTCACGGGATTGACGTGAATACCTTGACTATTGACAATGTGGCCGAGAAATTGAACCTCCTCGAGCCAAAATTCACACTTGGAGAACTTGGCTTAGAGGCGATTTCCTTGAAGAAGCTCGAGAACCAAACGAAGATGTTGCGCATGTTCGGCTTTCGACTTTGAATAGATAAGGATATCATCGGTAAACACGATGACAAAGCGATCAAGAAAGGGTTTACAAACTCGATTCATTAAATCCATGAAGACTGCGGGTGCGTTGGTAAGACCAAAGGGTATAACGACAAATTTATAATGGCCATAACGGGTGCGAAAAGCGGTTTTAGGGATATATTGTTCCTGAATTCGCAGTTGGTGGTAACCTGAACGTAAATCGATCTTAGAAAAACACGTAGCGCCTTGCAATTAATCAAACAAATCGTCGATTCGAGGTAAGGGATAGCGATTCTTGATGGTAAGCTTATTGAGTTCCCTATAATCGATGCGCATTCGGAACGATCCATCCTTCTTTTTCATGAAAATGACAGGTGTGCCCCATGGATATGTGCTAGGGCGTATGAAGCCTTTATCAAGTAACTCCTGGATTTGACTAGAAAGTTCACGCATTTCGGATGGTGCGAAGAGATAAGGGGCTTTAGCAACAGGGTTAGCTACAGGGATGAGGTCGATACAAAAGTCAATATCACGAGTCGGGGGTAGACCGGGTAAATTGTCAGGAAAGACATTAGGAAAATCACGAACCACAAGTACCTTTTCCATCGGCTTCTTTTCCATCTCCGCTACTACAATGTGTGCTAAGAAAGCCATGTATTCCTTTCGGAGATACTTGCTAGCTTGTATGCACGACATGAGTTTCAATTCCTTCGAAGATACTTCGCCATAAACACAGAGTTGATCACCGTTTGAAAGAGAGAAACGGATCATCTTTTCGAAACAAACGACTTCAGCACGATTTTCTCGAAAAAAATCCATGCCTACTATGATATCGAAACTACCACGTTACATCGGAATGAGATCAATCGGGAAAACGTGATTATTGAGTTCGAGAGTACAATCACGGAGAACAGAATCAATGGTTACGGTTCTTCTGGTTGCGATATCTACGTCGAAAGTCGTTGGGAGGTTAGCACATTTACGGTTTAGGAGCTTTTCAAATTCAAACGACATAAAATAGTTATCGGCTCCAGTATCAAATAAACACGAAGCATAAATACTGTTAACAAGAAACATACCATTGACAACGTTGTTGTCAGTCTGAGCCTGGCGGACATTGATGTTGTAGGTTCTTCTGTGGGATGCTTGTTGTGTTTGCTGCTGCTGCTGTGGTGGTTGTTGTGGTGGTTGTTGCGGTGGTTGTTGTTGTTGCTGCTGTGGTTCTTGTTTCACAACGCGATTTGGGAATACATTAGCAAAATGTCTCGAGTCACCACAAGGGTAGCAAGCTCGTGCATGGGCAGCGGGAGCAGGAGCTGCTTGTTTACCCTGGATAGCAAGGGGTTGAGCTGGTGGTGCTGAAGGAGCTTGAGCTTGTTGGCATGGGCCTGAATGGCAATGAACAGTAAATTGCCCATAAATGTTACAATTCGCACAGAAGCGACAATTCACCCCAGCTGGGTGATGGTAGGTGCAAGTAGGGCAGAGGGAAGAACACTAGTATACGCACGCTTAGCAGGCGGTGCGTTGGGGTTAGGAGCTGCAACTTGACGGTTCTGGTTGGGTTGAGAAGGGGTGGCGTTGAGAGGAGCAGCGGTAGTAGCGTAGTTCTTGTTGTTACCCTTGCACTTGTGATTCTGACATGAGGACCTTGACCCTTGTGATGCTGGAGTGTCGGTAGCGGGAGCGGGAGTAGCACTGACCTGACTGAGATTCCTGGTTGAGGTCTTGAAATACCCAGCTAAGACTCGCTTATCGTTGATCTCAGCTGCGAGTTGGTATGTCTCCTCAATGGTAGCAGGTTTAGCTGGTTGAACAAAGTCAGCTACATAGTCGGGTAAAGCGCAAATGTACTTCTTGATTGTCAATCAGGTGTTGCCACCTGGCTACGACAGATGATACTGAGCTGCTTGAAGTGAGCGTTGAGACCAGCGTTGTCACCTCTATCTTGTTTGATATGCCAAAATTCATTCTCCAGCTTTTGCACCTCATTAGGAGGGCAGAACTCCTTCATCATGAGTTCTTTGAGTTCCTCCCAAGATAGGCCATAAGCTTCATCATTACCGCGCCTGTTATGCTCAGCAGTCCACCAGTCCAGTGCCCTGGACTAAAAAACTCCAGTAGCATTAACAGTACGCAGATTCTCTGGACATCCACTTTTTCCAAAAGTCACCTCGATTGAGTTAAACCACTGGAACATATCACTGGGTCCATCTTCGCCAGTGAAGTCTTTAGGACCACAGGCTTTGAATTGCTTAAAGATGAAAGGCGTTTTTGGAGCTTCACTATTTGATTCTACAGAGGAGTTGCTCTTCACCTCGTTGATCTCACTGACGATCTGAGGTATGACTTTAGCCATTTCCTTGGCGACCAGTGAAGCGATACGCTTATCAGCGTGGTTTCGGCGAGCTGCGCGTTCCGTATGCGAACCAAATGATGACATTGTCTGTAGCAGACATCGTCATATGATTTAGACGAGAATCGATTGTAGGTTTTTCGAAAAAGTTTAGCGTTTAACCAATATGCTTATTATTATCATCATTAGGTAAAGCACAGGAACACGTCGGCACATAACACATAGACACACAGGCACATTGTCCACGTAAGCACGTAAGCACAGAAGCACATAAGCACATAGGAGCACATAATCCACGTAAGCACACATTTTTCACGTATTCACCTACATATTTTGCACGTATTCACCTTCTCTTCCAAAAACTCCTTTCCTTGATTTTCGTATAGCGCGTGCGAGTGTTGTGAGAGATAGCGAGTGGTGTAGCGAGTAGCGTTGCGAGTAATACAACAAGTGGTATAGCATATGAGAGTTTTGCGTTTAGTTAGCGTTTACGATTGCGAAACGGTGTGTGTGTTGTGTACGTTTTAGTAAAGCGAGGAGCGTAAAAAGCGATAAAATCTACAAAATTGAAACATAAAAACACGTAAACGCATAAAAGCAATAACTCGTAAAATCAGTGGCTGCGGCTCAGAACCGAGAATAGAGCGTGCCCTGGGAAAGGAAATAGTAGTGTTGAACCTTAGGAAAGGTTCCCTTTGTGTGAAGCTGTAGTATGTGGAGTTCGCACAAAGATGTAGATTTAGCGAGTTTGAGCAACAGTATCAATAGTAGGGTTGTTGCACAAGCCTACTTAAAGATTACTGGGTCCACATGGAGCTGGTCTGTTGGTACTTAGACTATAGACGAGGTCAATCCTACAAGACTCGACCTAATTCCCTATAGTTATGGCTCTGATACCAATCTGTCACACCCCAACCGATGGCGAAAACATCGGGGCGTGGCACTGAGCGAAACAGATTGTCCAAGAGAATCCATAACAACTATTAATGACGATATATTTAACGTTAATATCCCATACTACTAACATATAAAGTAAAAACAGTCATTACAGATAGTATTTCTCATAAACATAACTATTCCGACAACTCAGATTGATTTGGTGGAGTTTCTAGACTTCCTACTTGTTTCATCACAGCAAGCATCCTATCAACCTGTCACATACGTTAAAATAAAGTCAACGCATATAATGTAAAGGTGAGTACACAAGTTTGGGTAGCATATAGTAGTAAAGCGTTTACGCATAACCAACAAGTAACACGTAACAGGCGAAGCATGTAACTATCAAAACTATGTTCACACTTAACCACGAGACTGCGTTTCGGAGTATGCGCGACACATGTTCAGCAAACACGTGAAGTAAAGTAAAGTGATCCCTAGAACCCCGTCCACGACAGGTGCTGAGCCCAAACTATAGACTATCGTTGCAAGAGGCGGTATAGTGTAACACTATATAGCACAGTACAAGCATTCAAAGTACACGTATAGCATGCGGGAGCGGTTAGAGTTTATAAAGTGTTTGCGTTGTGTGTTGTTGTGTTTTGATAGTGAACGTATGTAACACCCAAAAGCGCGTTAAAAGAAAACGGGTTTGAGTATACTCACAGTTCGTGTTTAGCTAGTAAATACAGACTTGGATTGAAGGGAGCGCGTTGGAGTATAGCCTGAGCATAGAACAGTAGCGTAAGCATTGAACAGTGCATAAAACAGAGTGTCGAATGATAATCCGCTCGAATGAGTACAACCATCAGAGCGGATGGTCATCCGAGCGGATGACCATTCGAACGGATGGCCATTCGAATGAGATCTGGGTATTTGTAAATCGTTTTGAAAATTTAAAGTTTTCGTTGAAGCATTTAAACAAGGTAAAGTATAGATTCCAATTCATCTGGTCGGATGGTCATCCGGACGGATGGCCATTCGATCGGATGGCTATTCGATCGAGAAATTTGTAGTTTGAATTTTTTTTGTAATATTTTCTAAGTAAAAGTTTGGAGTATTAACGGAGACGGCATGATGATGTGTCAGACAACGGAAACACACCAAGGTCCAGCTCGTTCGATAGGATGGGAACCACCCCATTCAATCAGACTCACTGTTCTTGATGAAGTTTCATGTCTGACCCGTTAATTGGTCATCTCTACGGTGGGAATTCGTTTTCAAGCCGACTTTTCCACTAGAAAATGTGTGAAGAGTCTGGATGAGTCCCGGTTCCATCGGTTTCGAGTAAAATGTTGAAGAAAATTTTGATGTAAGTTTGAAATAGATGAAAAATGTTGAAATCTTGCAAACACTTAGTTGAATCATGGTGGAAATCTCTTAGATCTGAACCAATTTTGACGAGTTGGTGCTTCACAACAACTTGCACGAGCAAAACGAGTGAAGAACACCTTCAAGAGGTCCAAATTAATGATTTCAGAGAAAAAGTAAGTGTTTGTGTGTGATTTTGATGGAGAAAATGATGTAGAAGTGTTTAATGATGAAGGTTGTACAAGATTTGAGGAGAAATACTTACGAAATGGACTTGAATCGAGAGAAAAAGTGTCTGAGAGTGACTGAGGAGTGACTAGTCGGATGGAGATGTCACATCAGTGACTGAAGTGTATAGGTACTATTTATAGGCGAGAGAGTGAGAGTAAGGCGGTGGAGAGAAATGGCATGTGGTCGGATGGCCAGTTGATCGGATGGCCATCCGGTCGGATGGTCATTAGAGCAGATGTCCATTCGACTGGTGGTCCATTCGACCAGCCAAGTTCTGCGAGTTAGTTTTCCAACTTTTTTTTAGTGTTTAAGCGTTGCGTTACGTGTAAGCTTTTGAGAGTGTAAGCGTTGCGTTGATCACCACATAACATTTAAACAAATAATCACACATAACACATATAACACTAAATTGCATAAAAGTAATTCCGCGTTTCGAGTTTGCGTTGCGAGAGCGTTGTGATAGCGTCTAGTCTAACAGGAGATGTAACATGCGATAAAATGCGTTTGAATAGTAAGTGTTGTAAACTGCGTTTAAATGCGATAACTGCGTTGTAAAATGCGTTGCAATAAGCGTTTAAAATGCATTTGAAAACATGTTTTGAAATGGTTAACCCGTAGCGATAATCGAATCTCTGGAATACAAGCAATTAAGCAAGAAATGACAGATACAAGTAATGACCCGGAAATCGGGTTGTTACATTGTTAAGTAAAACATGTTACACCCTCTTCGTCTTGACGATGTTGGGCAATCACGATTGCGTTGGAAACTTTGGTTTGGCATATAGTTTATACCCGTTCAGGATATTAGTAACTTGTATGCATTATTCATGGTGGATATGAGCACGTTTAAACATTTTATTATTATGCTACGTATTCAAACTTGTATACTCGCCAACTGTTGTTTATCATTATTTTAATACATGTTGCAGGTTGATTAGACGAAGTGGTGAAGAATCAAGTTAGGGTGGACATAGAAACACGCTTGAATAAATAAACAATTATTATGTTTGCTACATTTTGACTATGTTTGATTTTGTTGAACAATTATATGGTCACAATTAGTGTTATGATGCTATGAACAATCATGTTTTCGTCTCACTTAGATGTTTCCGCCATCGGTTGGGGTGTGACATCTATAAGAACCAACAAGAGTCTGATGAAAGGCCTACATGCAAGACCTGCAACAAAAGGCACTGGGGACAGTGTCAAACAGACCAAAAGCCAAGGCAGTGTGGCATCTGTAAAAGAACTGGTCATCGGTCCCATGAATGTAGGGACTTAAAGAATGTGGTCTGCAGCTGTGGTAAAAAAGACCACATCAGGACTAACTACCCTAAAGCTGCCAAAGAAGGTACAGCTAAGTCTGGAGAGGCTAAGAAAGGAAACGCCTGAACTTTTAAGATAAATGCCAGAAAAGCAATAAATGACAATATTGTCACAACAGGTACATTCCTTATCATTAATCAATGATATATTTTGCTAAGAGTCATGTTTTAATTTAGGCACTAATACGTCTTTCATAGACCATAAGTTTAGCAAACTTTTAAATGTACCCATAAGAACCATAGATATTACTTATGAGGTAGAACTTACCGATGAAACCATGGAAACCGCTTCTTCTATTCTTGTGGATGATCTTTATCCATAAAAATCAGGAATGCTCTTTCTCCGGCTGAAGTACGACATTTTTTTTATTTCATTGATTATTTTTTAGCAACTGCGAATGCCAAACTTAGTTTGATAAGAAGCGCCATATGATAATTGGCAGTATCTTAGTGTGTCCCATAGATTGCTTTTATGCCTGGCCAGTATGAAGGTTTAATGCATGGAACGACTAAGATCTCCCAACGGTCATATTGTACTAATATATGCTAATAGTATCGAAGGAGATATACACTATGGATTGCCTGAGAAGGTGTCTCTACTCAAGGCATCCAAGTATTTGGAGAGCGGATGTGTCATTTACATGGCACAGGTGACGGTGGATGAACCAAAGCCGGAAATTGGAGATATCTCTGTCATCTCTAATTATCCCTATATCTTCCCTGAAGAACTACCCGGTTGCAAGTGGAGATTGGGATTTACATCCTACCAGGAGTTGCACCTGTTGCAAGAGCTCTATATCGGTTAACACCGACGGAAATAGAAGAACTGAGAGCCCAATTGGATGAGCTTTTGGAGAAAGGCTCGTACATCCTAGCTCATCACTTTGGGAGCTCCAGTATTGTTGGTTAAGAAAGACCGTTCAATGCGGTTGTGCATTGATAACCGCAAGCTTAACAAGGTAACGATCAAGAATCGTTATCCGCTTCCCAGTATCGACGACTTGTTCGACCAACTACAAGGGCTAGCTACTTCCTTAAGATCGATTTGGGTGATAGTTGGAATAACCATCTCACCCTAATAAAATTCTCATATACTAATAGTTATTATACGAGCATCAAGGCTACTCCTTTTAAGGCCTTGTATGGGGAGAAAGTATCAAACGCCCGTTTGTTAGGCAGAAGTTGGGGAAGCCCAACTAACAGGACCTGAGATTTTTCTAGAGGCGACGGATAAGATCATACAAATCCGTGATCGTCTTAAAGCTACCAGAGAATGGCAAATGAGCTACGCTGACTAGAGGCGCAAACCTTTTAAGTTCCTAGTAGGGAACACGGTTTTACTGAAGGTATCACCTTGGGAAGGGTGTGATGTGTTTCGGTAAGAAGGGCAAGTTGAGCCTTAGATATATAGGACCCTTCGAGATAATCGAATGTGCCGGATCTGTGGCTTATAAGCTAAACTTACCTGAGGAGCTAAGTGGAATTCACAATGTGTTCCACATCTGCAACTTAAAGAAATGTCTAGCCGATGAGTCGCTAGCAATGTCTCATGAAAACGTGCAGATTGATGAAAAACTGCGGTTTGTTGAGAAACCGGTATCGATCGAGGATCGACAGATTAAGAAGCTCCGACGGAAGCATGTACGTATTGTATAGGTCAAGTGGGATGCCCGTAGAGACCCCGAGTATACATGGGAGGTCGAGTCCACTATGCGACAAAAGTACCCCCATCTTTTTGAGTAAATCTCGAGGTCGAGATTTCTTTTAAGGGGTGAGGATGTAACACCTCGTAAAATTGTGTCCAATAATATATTGACATGTGTCCCTATTCCTAATTATGCCTAATGTTGGCTACGAGGGACTATTTTTGCCAAACAATGAAAGTATGAATGTGGAGGGACTAAAAATGTCAACATGATTAAACTATACCTCTAAGTGACCCTTAACGGTGTTTGAATTCTCAAACAAGCCACTTGTTGGACGAACGATACCATTTGTAATTTTAATTGGAAGTTTGTTAATTGAAGGGTTAAAAGCGTCAACATGTTAATTTATACCTCTGAGTGACCTTTTAACGAACCAGGAGCCTTTTTGATGTTCGGTTATACACTTGGTGTGTCAAATATAGAGTTTGAGGGGTTAAATGTGCTAAAAATAAAACATATAATTAAGATTTGAGGTTGAGGGGCTGAATTTAACAAGTATCAAAAGTTGTTGCTGGACTCGGAGCACGTCGCGAGCATCGACCCATTTGGGCCGTTTTTGTCTTGGGTCACTAGGCCAAATACAGCTTCGAAATATTTCCTGTTCATCACTCAAGTCTACCATACACCTCACAATCGAATCTATGGGCTGCATACTGGTTTATGACACACTTAGGAGCACTTGTTATCATCTCATGAAGCCCCATAACACCTGGATTGATCTAAAGTTCCTCAAAAAGTATAAATTGGTGCTTGATTTCTTTGAAAACTTGCAGCATTTCTCTAAATCCTCCTATCTCTCATTTCTAAGGCATCATAGTCCTTGGGAAACTCCTAAACAAGTTCTTTTCATCAAAGGATCACGAAGTAAGTGTTCCTTTCAGTTGCTTTTTCGTTTATAGGCTTTTTAAAGCCAAAAGTCAATCGTTTTCGATAAATGTTTTAACTTTCAGTTTAGACCTTAATGGTCCATCCATTGTTCGCAATGAACATGACTACGTGATCGTAATTAGGTAGGTGTTAATCCCTCAAAAAGGGCACCTCCTAAGAATTACGTTTGCTTGGTCAATAGACGGGTCAACATATTATTGTTTTAAAAAGTCAACGGGGCAGATTTTGAAATAATCATAAACTAAGTTTAGAAGTGTTCTAAAATAAAGTTTAACACTTAAACAACTTGGTAAGAATTATTAGAACATGTGTAAACATTTTCGGCTCGTCAATTCCAGTTTTACGGTCGGTTTGTAACCGAAAGTCGCGAAGTTTGACTTCTGCTTTGACTTTCGATTCTGACCTGAATTAGATTAGTTTGCTACTGATTTAAAATTCCATTGTGATCATATTATTATGTAGCATAACCCTCTGAGGTTATACTACACGATCATAGTAGTAATCTGAATTTTATGCAAGTTTCCATTATTATGCCATACTTTGACTATTTTGCCCTTTTTATTAAAAATAAGGTTTTAAACACCAATGAACTTGCAAATGACTTAGATACTGGTATGTTAACATGTTTAACATATTTTGATGTTACTAATCTGATCTTAAACAGAGTTTTCGTATAATATCGTAAATTATATTTTAAAGTGACCAAAATGCCCTATCGGAGCATAGAACGGTTTTAAACATAATTTATTATACCAAACTCATTATCTACTGATGTAATATCATAATTAGGATTATTTGGGATATTAAGTCAACTTATAAACTGAGTTTACGTGCAAGTTCTTGTCTTATGTCCTTAAATGACGATAACGCCCTTTTGGCACTTAAAATGGTTTAATCATGGTTTTCATACAAAACCTTTTTACCTAGTGATATGTTATATTAAATAGCATATTTTAACCATATAAACCTGATCATAACATCAGTTTTGGTAAAACATCGCAAATATCGTCATTTAACGACTTTAACGCCCTTTTGGCACATAGTATGGTTTTAAACCATATTTACCAACCAAGACTTGTTACCTTCTAATGTTATAACTTATTTAAAACATTTTTACAGTAGGTACATGTTATAATGTAACACCTCGCAAAATCATGTCCAATATAATAAAGACCCGTGTCATGAACTTTAAACGTGTAATGAATTGTTTTCAAGGGACTAAAGTTGACAAACGATGAAAATATGTGTATAGAAGGATAAAATGTGTCAACATGCCAAACTCGTGCCTCTGAATGACCTCCTAAGATGTTCGTATTCATGAATGAAGAAATTGGCAGACATAAGAAGCCGTTTGTGCTTAAAAGTATAAAATTTACAAAGCACATGGGTTAAATGTGTCAACATGTTAAATGTTACCTCTGAGTGACTTTTTAACGATCCCAAAGCTTTGTAATACTTCATTATGCTTCCATATATAACGAATAATGATTTATAAAATTTACAAAACACAGGGGTTAAATGTGTCAACAAGTTACATGTTACCTCTGAGTGACCTTTTAACGATCCCAAAGCTTTGTAATACTTCATTATGCTTCCATATATAACGAATAATGATTTCATGGAGTTTCTACCCACTTAAGGAACTTTTCGGGTGATCTAGTAACTAACCGGGAGCTTAACGAAGTTAAATAATGACCCAAGACACTTGAAAGTTAACTATGGGGGTCATAAGTGCAATAAAATAAAGTTATTTAAATTAAATATGGGCCAGGGACTGAAATTGCAAAGATTGCAAACTTTTTACCGGAACTCCCCATTGTCGCGGGCCGCTTAGGCTGTCTCCATTTCTTACGCGTGCCGCGTATGAGGTGCCAGCGACCAAAAAAGGGACATCTGCATGTTGCAGCCTATTCCACCGCCATTGCATGGCTGGTTTCGATACCAGGGTCTGAGCAACTGGTTTTTACTGCCCTAGGGACACTTGGGAACATCTGGTAACATCATAGGAACAGATGGATTGATCTTGAAGGTCATCAAAGTCCTATATATACCCACATTGTTTGCACTTGTTCTTGCACACTTGAAAATTTTCACTCAAGCTCACTCTCTGAAGCCTCCTGGTGCTAAAGGAAGCTTTCTCAAGTTCTAAATTCGTGCTAAGGACTCTAGTAAGTGTTCTTAGCTTCTATAGTTAAAGTTTTATTAGCTTAATGACTGAAAGTCAAAGTTAGCGTAATTAAGCTTTGACTTGGTGATTAGTCACTAACGGTCCAGCCATTATTCGAATTAAAAGTGGCTATTTGATGGTAATTATGTAGGTGTTAAACCCTTAAAAGGGCACCTTCAAATTATCACATTTTCTCAGTCAATTTTCGGGTCAAACTTCTTAACAAAAAGTCAAACGGGCCATT
>JARYGA010040067.1:0-52530 GCA_030545235.1 Helianthus tuberosus
ACAAAAGTAGACCGGAACAGTGTGTCGAGGTTTCCCATCTTCTGTTCAAGCTTCATCATTTGTTCTTGCTTCTTAGAAGTGCCTGAAACAGTTATCTTTCTTTTCTTCAGCCTTTCGTAGGCTTCATCAGTCTGCTGTCTTGACCATTTTGTATCCATTTTTGCATCCACCAGCTCCTTTTTCTTTCTTTTATACTCAGCAGTGAAGTCAGCAATGAGCTTTTTGAATTTGTTCCAGTTTGGAGCATTTTTCTTCTTAGTAGGATCATTCTTGATTCTGTCAATCCTCTCAGCCTCATGCTTTAGAGCGATTATTGGCCATTCTTCAAACTGTTTTTCTTCAGCAGGATAGAATTTTTCTTTCATAATGTAGGCAAGATATTGTTTCCTTAGCTCTTTGCGTTGTTCAGCCTTTTCTTTGATTAGTTCCTGTGCGAATTCTTCCATCTGCTTTACCTTTTCAAGGAAGAAATCCAGTCTTTTAGCAATGCCTTCTTCGCTTAGACATTCACGTTCACTTTCAAATTTAGCTCTTGCTTTAGCCTGCCTTGCCTTGAGTTTGAGGTAATCATCCATATCCTCTGGTGGCATGTAGCCTATGAGTGAGGAGAATCTCCTTTTTGAAGGATCTTCTTCTGTATAGAATTGCCTCATCTCATTTTTGATAGCTTCGAGTTCCAGTGGATGTTGTGCAGCATTAGGATCATGTGTACTCTCATCGGCAGGTATTGGCTTTCTTTTTCTGTTGAAGAGCTTTGGCTGTGAAGTAGGAGAGGTGAGAGCAGTGTTGGATGACTGACTAACAGCTATTGAGACAACTGGTGTCTCAACATCTGCTGGCATTACAACTGCTGATATGTCAGCAGTTGTCTTCTGCTTCTGAGCAGGGGATGGAAGTGGTGATGTAGTTTTTGATGGTGGTGATGGTGGTGGTGAATCATCATCTGATATGAGATTCCTTCTCCTTTTTAATGAAGAAGGAGCAGATGATGTTTTGGGTGGATCAGTGGTGGTAGATTGGATAGCAGTGGTTTGTGACAGTGGTTGAAACAACTGGTGTTTCAATCACTGTTGTCATTACAGCAGATGTTGTAACATCTGCTGTCTTCTGCTTTATGGCAGGAGGCAGTAATGATGGTGTAATTGTGGATGATGGTGGTAGAGCAGTAGTTGTGGTGGTGTGTGGTAGAGTGGTGTGTGTGTTGATGACATGGCAGCTGTTTGGCTACTGACAGCAGTTTTTGTAACTGCTGCTGTATCAGCTGTTTGGCTAACAGGTTTTGAGACCTGTTTTTCTTTTTCTTTTTCAGGCACAATATGAAGGCCATGTTCTATTCCCATCCTATTCATTTTTCCCAACAGCTTGTTATTCTCCCCCTTTTTGGCATTATCTGAAGGGGGTTTACAAGAAATGGTATGGAAGAAGGAACTTTGCCAGAGGCACTTTGAATGCTAGCCTTTATAGCCTTGATATCTGCTTGAGTGTCTTTAAATCTTGATTCAACCATGTTGGTCAGCATTTGTACTTGAATAGCATGCTTTTTGTCAGCCATAAGTTGCTGTGCTTCAAGCATGGGTTGAAAAGTATTCCAAAGCTCATTTTCAGCAAATGCATGTTGTGCAAATGCTTGAGCAGGAACAGCAGTGGCTTGTGCTTTCTGAGCTTTTAAAATCTCTTGCACCATCTCTTTTATTTCAGCAACTGATTCTTCAAGTTTGTCAACTCTGCCCGTCAATTCCTGATATCTTGAATCATTACCTACTTTAGTAGGATCATCTGAATCCCCACCAGCAGTGGTTATATCAATGTGTGTCTTAGGAACAGAGTCCCAAAAATCACCCATTGATGCCCCTTGTTCTTGGTACTGGGGACTTCTTTCTTCAGCACTTGATAAACCTTTGATGTTACTAGTGGTCAAAATAGGCTCACTAGTGGTTAACATTGGTGCTATTGAAGAAATTGCCTTCAAGGGAGTCTGATTTATGAAACAACTGGCCAACTGGAGACCTGTTGATCCACCAGTTGTAGTTGCTGCTCCACTTGAACTACCACCGAGAGTTACTTGTAACTCAGGGGGTGTAACCTCCTCAATTGTTGCTGGGATAGCAGGAGTAGTAGCATCAGACCCAGTCACCTGTGGGGGTATACTCTCAGTGACAGGTGATAGAGAGGATCTGGTATGTGTCTGAGCTATAGCAGCTGCATGCAACAAAGGTAGCATGGATTGTGGCATTATTATTGGTGAGGGGATGGGAGTTGAAAGAGACATGTCCTTGGGATCAGGACTGAGGAAGATGGATCCAAGTGGATTCAGAGCTTCATATTGTGGCGTCCCTGTGCTTACAACCTGATCCTTTTGTGAGGATGCAGGAGGAGTTTTAGGCATGGGTTGAGATCTTTCTTCCAACTGCTGTGAGGAAGTAGCAGCAGTGGTTTGTGGTGACTTTTGTGTTGTCACAGGCATTTCCTCTGGGATCTCATCTTCCAGAGTTGCCTTTGTTTTGGGTTTGGTGGGTTTTTTGGATGTTTTTCTTTTGGTCTTTTTGGTTATGTCAGGTGTGGGTTTCAAAGCAGTGGTTGTGCTGCTATGATCACCTGGAGCAGTGGGCTCAGCAGCTGATACCTGAGGAGCAGTTGTAACCGCTAAAATCTGCTCAGGTACCCCTGCTTTTGTTTTTATTGGTGCCATCATCCTTGAAAATGTTTCTTTTGTTAAGCTTTTTATTTGACAATGAACACCTTGTTTTGGCAAATTTTCATTTTCCTTTACAAATTTTTGTTTAAAGTAATAACTCAAAAATCTTGGAAAAAGTAAAAATGCTTTGTTGTCAACATTTTTCACTAAGTCATTGAAGATTTCCTGGGAATAGTTGTAATCTTTGTTATTCAAAATGGCATACCCCAGGCATTGAATCTTCAATGGTATTTCATTAAATGATGTTGTTTTATTTGAAACACACATCAAAAGTGTGTGAAATAAAAATCTTGGAGCAGAAGGAAAATAACCTTTTTGTAAGGTATCAACCTTTGATTGCTCTGCATACCCCCTTTTTACGAAATCAGTTTTCATCTCGACTTTCTCAAAAGAGAGTTTACCTTCCTGATCGTTGAGATTAAAGACTTCGGAGATCGACTGTGGGGTTATTTGAACTGCTTTACTCTGTATTGAGGAGTTAATGGCTATGACTTTTCCGTCTTGTTTTTCAAGCGACGCCTTTTTCCAAAACTCTCTCTGGGTTTGCAGATAGATGGGAGCATTTGCTGTCAACAAAGTTTTGTACTTTGATGCAGATAATGTATCAATGATGGTGTCAAAGGTGTGATTATCAGTAGGTTTTGTGAGTAAACCCAGATAGTTGTGAGATTGTTTGAATGGTATTTCGATGGGTTCTTCGGCCGTTTGAGCGACCTCTTTGGAAGGTGATGGTGATTTAGGTTTTGATTTTGATTTTGATTTTGTCATTTTTGCGGAGAAGAACGAAAGAGGATTTTGGAGATTTGGAGAAGAAGGGTTGGAAACTGCTATGAGAAGAGAATTTTGGAATTCAATTCGACAGTGTAAAACTCTGTTTGGGGTTTAGGGCAGGGTTTTATTTAAAAAAATGATCGCTGATGTGGCAGCGGTTATTAAGATCTGAGGGCTAAAAACTGACCACGTGTCAAACACTGATGAAGTGGATGAAGTATGGAGAACAGTTGTTTTAAGGGCCATTGACTTATCAAGCATCAGTGGTTACAACGGTAAAAATTATGGGCAGTGGATGATTTTTACTATCAGTGGATAGCATATAAGTGGATAAGACACTGATTTTGAGCATCAGTGCTTTTCAAGAAAATGAGGGATCAGTGGTTAACTTTCAGCAGTGGACAGTGTTTAGAGATCAGACGTTGGAACAAAAACAGTTGTTAGGGTAAATGGTACAGATCTTGAAGGACAGGTGTTTCAGCAACAGTTTAGAAGATTTTCATTCAAGGTTTTTTCCACATGTCAATTTTGAAAGACAGTGGTTTGATACCCCAGATGATGAAAACTTTTTGCTAAGGCAACTCATTTTAGTTTAATATTCAATTAAAACATGAGTACCCTAGTAATTCAAGCACAGTTTGCAATCAACCTTAGATAAAAATTTTAGGGCAAAACTGAGTATGGCATGATCTTGACAAATGTACCATATTCTTTTGACCTAATTATGAGGACAAAAATACCATCAAAAATAAGGTATTACATCCTGACAGGAACTGAAACTATTGCCAACAAAAACAAGCAAAAGTTCCAAATATATTATTCCAAAAAAAAATGAACAATATATCCTGATTATTCAAGAAAATCCTTTGAAAAAAAAATGGTTAAAGGATTTTCAGAGAATAGCATCAAAAAGGATTTGGTATAATTACAATAAAGCACATAATCACATCATTCTCAATTTATTGAAAATGGTCAGTAGTTTGACAATAGTGATAGGAAACTTTTGGAATGCATTTTGACCACTGTTTTGGTACCATTTTCTTTGTCAGTTGATTGCAAACATGAGGACACATGGATAAATTTTTGAACATTTGTCTAGTCCTCTTTGGAGTTCATTCACTGGAATCAAAACCTTTCCCTGAACAGATGAATGCACATAGTTGCTTAATGACCATTATTACCCCAAACTTTGACTCATAAGTGTTTTATGTTTATACTCTTTTTCTTTTGACATCAAAAGTTTTGAGATAAACACACTTCTGAGTTTTTGTGAATTTTCTTAATATGTTTTAACATAGTTGATTTTGTCCTTTTGAGGAATTCAACCTGTTTTCAACACATAAGATCAAATGACTAAAGTTATAATTTCCCTCTTTTTGTGTTAGCAAAACATCAATGTTTTTATGAACATATGTTTTGTTAATATGAGGTTCAGACTTTAGTATTTATGGAAAACATCACAAATTTCACATCAACAATTGAAATTAATTTAGAAAATAAGAAGTAATCTCATAGTTTAACAGATATTTATTTCAGATCTAGAAACCATGAGTGTTTTGTGCATAAATTCACTTATTGTGTGAAATTTTGTGTGTCATATGACATCTTGGTTGATGTACAGAGTTGTTGAATAACCATTTTGAACATGATTTACTCGATACTCTGTTTTTCAACTAAATACAACCAACCTTAGTATCAATGAATTTTGAGCTGAACTGTTATGTCAATTTGACTGTTAAATCGAAATTGACTGTCCAAGCTCTGATACCAATTGTTAGGATCGGAGGCTCTCATGATTGTGTTTGTTTGTATGTTTAAAATGATTTGTAAACATGAAAACATGTAAAGTGCAGCGGAAATGAAAACAAACTTTGTAAACACAATCAAATGGAGAAAATAGTTTGATAAACAATTGCTTCTCATAGAGTCAAAAGATTTACAAATCAAAGCAAAAGATTACAGATATGCTTACAAACTAAACTCCCCCTCAGCCTGATGCCCCAAGGTTGGTTGCACACAAGATGAAAGGATTAGACATGAGGAGAAGAACTCGCTCAGTCAATCAAATGTAACAGTACAGGGTACTGATACATTTATTGGCAAACCAAACCACTGAGGTATCTCAGCTGACGTCACCATGAAAGCGACGTCTAACAGCCTAACAACCTGTATCTACTGTCCTTACACAAACACTACTAACCTAACCACTGACTATACATAAAACAGATATTTCACTAAACAGCTGCTTTCTCTTTATGCCAGTGCTTTCCTCAAGGTTGATCAGTCCTTGACTGGGCAGTGCTTTGTCATCAGTAGATAGGACCAGCAGTGTTGGATACTTCAGGGTTTTCATCAGCAGTTGAAAGGACAGCAGTAGTTGTATCTGAACAGCAGATAGAGACCATCAGTTGTTATAACTCACTTTCAAGGGGAGAGCTAAGTGTAAACTGCTGCTTATTGTGAATCCTCTGTTGTGACCTGGTTTTGGCTTTACATTATCTGTTCCTCTGGTAGGGTTCAATCCCAACACTATGTATGTTGTTATGAAAACCAGAATGTAATGGGTATGAGATCAAAAAATACCCTTAGTTATCTAACCAAGGATTTAAAGATGCAGATGTGCAAAAAAAAGCACGATTACTCATAGTGTCACTTTATTTCCTGTACTTCGTTTCTTAGAATGAAATGAGTACTTTAGAATTTTAGAGGAAATTATGAGCGATCACTTCAATGGGAGAACCACAAGGGTAGTTTCTAAAGAACATAGTTCCTTGATGTAGGTATTATAGGGAAATGCCGTACACATATGTAACTACACTTGTACATCAGAATTGTGAACAACGATTTATTTATAAACTAAACACATTGTTCTAGAGTTCAAGAAAAACAAAAGAAACAAAAAGCAACAGATACAAATTATCCAAAACAGCAGCATCTTTAAATAAGCCAAATGCTCATCCGTGGGTCATATTTGCATTGATAACCTTTGGGCATTGATTCTTGAAATAACCCATCTCACCGTAGTTATACCAAGTACCAGACGGGAAACGAGCTTGTGCTGGATCTGCTTGAAGTTGAACATGATTTTGAAAAGCTAGGTTTAGCACAATGATTGAACAACAAACTCTTGCCGTATGACCAAAAAGTCCACAGTTGAAACATTTTTGGCATTTGACACTGGCATGGTGATGGAAGTTACACTGATTACACAAAGGGGCTGTTCCTTCGTATGGTGCTCGAGCAGCAGGAGGATCTGCAACAGCTTTGTCTTGGATAGCAAAGCGGTACATGTTAACCACATGTCCCCATCGTCCACAGTAAGTACATTTGCGACATGGTAACTGATTCGGATGGTAATGGTTGCATTGATTGCACAAAGGAGCAGTTCCCAAGTACAGCTTCTTGGCTGGTGGTGTTGTCACGTGGCTAGGTCCTGCCGGTTTTGGTGCAACGGCTGGATGATTCTTTGAAGCTTTATGCTTCTTTGATTTTAGTGAAGGCTTGGCTTCTGTTTCCTTCAGTGTCTCTTGAGTGGCTTCATTCGTGAGACGAGACATGGCAGCAGCTAATTCAACAGTCTTCAAGACTACTTCGCCTATTCGCTGAGCAAGTTTGGCAGCTTGCTCGGACATTTGAGCGTCGTTGCGATGAAGTGACATTCTAGAGGAGATGGGAGATATAGGAGGAAACAAGTGAAATGCTATCGAATAATCAAAACAGAAAGACAACGCATAAAAATTGCGATCATTTGTTTATTACCTAAGGCAAACAAATGACATGGTGACTAATCAAAGTAATTGGGTCATATTAATGTATCGCGAAGACATGCTTTAGCCTATAAGTGGATGCTCACCCCAAGAGTTCCCAGGTAAGAGTGACTGGTCCAATTATGTGGATTTGTACGAACATTCTAGCCTTAGATAGAAAACACAGAGTACAGGCATCCACCCTTCCAGATTGCATGTGTTCATATTATAAGACCCAACTTTGACGAGATTTTGAAAACTTAGAGGGTTCAAAACCTAGTAATCAATCACCCTAGAACAGATGATTGGTTTTCGAAGCGGATTCGAAATTTGTGTTCTGGTTGTGGTTGTCACCTAAGGATAAGTGACGGTATTGCTTTAAAATCTAAACACAAGGATCTTGTGTTAGGGTCCTAGGAAGGTTATAGACTAGGTTAAAGCATTACTAATAACCTAATTTCCTATAACCATGAGCTCTGATACCAACTCTTCTGTCACACCCCGACAGCGTAAAACAACAAACCGCGGCGGAATCGTCGCGAAGTGTTGTAACAGAATCATTGTTTCATAACACATGGAAATTGAAGTTTTTTTTATTGAATTAAAAGAGGTTACAATGTCTTAAAAATAATGAGACATAACATAATTAACTAGTCTTGCATCTTTTATTGTCACTAAGGCCCAAGTCCGCCTAAGTGTATCTTGATCAATCCTATGCATCATCTCCTGAGAACACATGTGAAAATTGGTACGTCAGCATAAAAATGCCTGTGAGATACATAGGTTTTATTAAAATAGGATTCATGACTTGTAAGTTTAAAAGAAAATGTTTAATAAAAATTAGTCATGAACCTTGTAAAATGTTTTCTTTTATAAATCATACAAACAGTGATAAGAAATCAGATGATATAAAAGAAAGATGCACAGATAAATAAATGACCAAGTAAAATGAGTTTGTATAAAATGTGTTGTTTGTAAAACAATGTTTCATGAAGATGTGATATAAGTGTAAAATGTATTATGTCTAACTTGAAATGGTTTAAGTAACGCTACGATATGTAATACCATAAAAGCACTTATATATAGGAAGTACCAGCGGCGTATCCACCATGCTTTTATCATATTACACACGCCTCATTACTTAAATCACTTACCAAAAGAAACCACCAAAAATGTCTTGTTTAAACCAATTGTCAAATGTTTATGTAAAAATCATGTCTATTGTCAAATGTAAATCATGTAATGTGTAAATAAATGTCATGTACGGCAAGTAAAAAAAAGTGACTACTTAAACCATATGTAAAATGCACAAAACAATGCAATTGAATAAATCAAAAGTTATTTTTTGTAAAACAAATGCATGCTTTACTGATACAAACATCTATGCGGTATTGTTTTAATGCATACACTCAAGCCTTGCGACTGTGGCGATAAACCCTTAAATGAAGTTAAAGGTTTATCTAAATCATGTATATCGAATTCGGTCATTCCTTCCACCCAAACAAACCTAGGATCTCAGGAATGGGAGTTGTCAATTCCTATGGTACCACTACCTACTAACGAACGGCGTGATCAATGTTAATGAATGTCTTTTT
The DNA here is from genome assembly GCA_030545235.1 of Helianthus tuberosus. Classification (NCBI taxonomy): domain Eukaryota; kingdom Viridiplantae; phylum Streptophyta; class Magnoliopsida; order Asterales; family Asteraceae; genus Helianthus; species Helianthus tuberosus. Next base: position 8,808 of record JARYGA010040067.1, read on the forward strand.
GTCCCATTTAACAAACCAAATGTCATACCAAAATGTAAGCTTGTTTTATGAAAATAATGTACTAAGTATGCAACAAATGAACATACATAGCATGAAATATAATGTAAAACAATGTACTAAGTATGCACTAAATGGACATACATAGCATGAAATGTAATGTAAAATAATGTACTAAGTATGCACTAAATGGGCATACATAGCATGAAATGTAATGTAAAATAATGTACTAAGTATACACTAAATGGACATATATAGCATGAAATGTAATATAAAACAATGTACTAAGTATGCACTAAATGGACATACCTAGCAAAAACACGGATAAAATCATGTACTATACGTGTACTAATGAACATAGCAAGTATGATATAAAAACATGGAAAGCACGAAAGTAACAAGTTGGCACATGTGTTTCACCCCAAAATGTTTGAAAAACAGTAAAAGAAGGGACTATGTACTCACTTGAGGGTGCCTAGAAGTCTTGAATAACAACCAAGCAAAGCTAGAGGGATCACGGAATCAAACGGCACCTAATATAGGTAACTATGTAAATAAACGGACCTAAATCGGAAGATCGGATAAAATGAGGTTTCGTAAACCAAATGAGTATAGGAACTCATGTAACATGGTTTAACAAAGCCTACATTCTAAAACGAAACCTATCCTAAGTGCTTACGACCCATTACGACTCGTTAAGTTAGTCTACGCTACTTTAACGCGTCGTTCGCGTAAAACGCGTTCGGACCGCCTAACTAGCCCTATGACTAGTATTATATTCCTTAACATGTCTAATAATGTTACCTAATCAGTTTAGATGTCAAAATTTAGGTTACATATGCTTAAAATGAATTTATGCGTAAAAAGGGCCTTTTGGTCATTTTCCTAAGGCATATAAATTACCTATCATACAACTAACTAAACGAAGTGACCATAAGGTATAACCTCGGAAGGTTATTCCCTATATAACTATGGTCACAAAACATGTTTGTTCGGATCCTAATGATCGACCAAACGGGTCGGGTTCGAAAGTCTAAGCGGTTGGTTAGACCTCTTATCTTACGACCCTGTATAAGCACTAAACCTAAAGTGACGAGCTAAACATGTTAAAACATGTTTAACGAAGTTAGAAAACAAGTCTGGTATCAAAACTAAGGGTCTTGATACCCAAGAGTAGTTTGGTTGCAAAATGCACAAGAATACGCATTTTGACCGAAACTACGACTCGTCACTACGCCTAAATAACGTGGAAATCAGTAGGTATAGTCACAAAGGACTATGACCATCGTGATTACGCTCACGTTGCGAAGTTCTAACGAACTTCGTGTTGACCATTGACTGGTCAAAGCTGAAAGTCAAACACTGTTTGACTTTCACGCTTAAAAACGCATAAAAGAACGAAAGAAGCTTACAAGAGGTCCAAGCTAGGAAGATCTTGATCTAAATACTCAGGTATGAAGCATAAAGCTTCAACTTAGAGCATAAAATCAGATCATGAGTGAATTGAAATGGGGTTGGCTATTTATAGGAAAACTAGAACCGTTGGGATCATTTCTCGACAAACGAGCATTGATCTTGGCCCTACAAGTAATACCCATTGTTTTAGTAATCTATGGGTGCTTAAAACCAGCTCCATCTTTGCTAAAACCATGTCCATAAACCAAGAACTAGCTGCTGATTGAAGAAAACCATTTTTGCAGAACTGTGGAGTTTACGCAGGCCACGTAGACTTAGGCCAAGTCTTACGCCCCACTCCTAAGCCAACTTAGACAGAAATGTCAAGTTTAGTCCCTGCAGGTGTAAAACTTGGTTCTTGATGCATTTTTGACACGTTTAAGCCTCGTTAACCTCATTTCAAGGCTCTATAATGAAGTTAAAGTATAGGGAACATGAAACATACTCAAAAACATCTCAGATGTCGGTTCGTTTGGCCGTACGATTGCGTTGTTCGGTTAATTATGATGAAACACGAACGGACGCGAAAAACGATCCAAATTACGCGACGAATGGGATTCTAACATGCCAATCACTAAAATAAAATAATTTAATGATTACATAAATTTTTGGATGTCCGGATATATTCAGAACGTAAGATATGCGCGAAAATGCAAACTTATGCACTTTTTGACGCTTTTAGTCCCTGTTGATCAAATAAGTTTATTTTTGCGCACCAAACACCTCAAATCCTATTTCTAAGCTATGTAAAGTATATTTAGGGCATGTTTAACTTATGATCATGTTCCGGAATGATTGTTATGTCACACCCCAAAAACATCGCAGCGGAATATAAAACGTAGTGGTGACGGAAGCTGGTGCTCATTTATATCTTGTCGATCGATGCTTTTAATTGTTGGACATATTAGTATGTTTTAAATTTAAGTAACTTAAACATTACGTTTTAAGACAAGACACCACCATGACATAGTTAAGTTGTTTATGATCCTCATGGATCTTATTACATTGTCCCAGAATATTTAAAAGTCAGTCCAACATTTTTAGTGATAAAACATGCATCAACAACCACAAGATACGCCAAAATTTCCGAAGCCAAATTCAAGTACCTGTAGAACACGTTAAAAATCAAGTGTCAACACAAAGGAAGGTGAGTTCACTTATTCGTTTACTAACAGATTTTATTCCGAGGAAAACTTTCTGTTTATGTGTTTATTTAAAAACATCCACTTAATTTTTAGAAAGTCCATTTTACTTTCTTTTTAAAAATTCCATGGGCCTTCCGCCGGTTCATCGATCCGACAACTGTAATATATGTTGCCCAGGTTTTGTATATTAAATTATTGGGTCAACTTTCAGACTCGTATGTTAGCTAAACAATACGAACTATATATTAACCATGCATGGATAATCAAAGCTAGACAATAAACAGAATATTAATTCGCCGCTTGACATTGACACGGGGTGACCGGTCACGACGGGGTTGTCAACCCGATAGATCTACCAACAATTCATCGCGTACAATACTTAACTGATTAAACGACATCATGGGCGCAGGGTTCTCCCTTTGAGAACAATATGATGTCTGCCTCACGTACAATATATATATCCTACTAATATGACAATTTAATACACGACGTTGTACGAATTCCCCTTACTCTCCATCATATGAGACCCAGTCAAGAATTTGTCCCCAACTGTACGGTCTTGTTTCACTTAAGAAATACCGTACGTACAATATTCACTCATCAAAAACGTTTTACTTCGAAATGTGTAACTTATCAAACCTCATATATTTTTAGCGAAAAGATATATTTTATATTAAAAGGTATGTTTTATTTTGAAAACATTATTAAACCCTTTTTAACGACGTGTTCTACCCCCAAAATATGTACAAAGCAGTAAAAAGAGGGGTTTAGTGACACTCACCTTTGGGTGCGTATTTTAATACCGCAATCCCAGAGTTTGATTTTTATATATTTCCTAATATAGGAACAATTCTAAATCAATATACATAACACAAAAATCTTAAGTTTCTCCGTTTCTTAGAATTATCACATAACTTTGAGATTTTCTCAAAAAGTTGTCATTTTTGATTATGTTGGCATGTTAATATATATATATATATATATATATATATATATATATATATATATATATATATATTATTTTAGTCAAAAATTACCGAAGCAATTAAGTGATCAAATTAGTTAAGTGAGGTAGTGTGCTAGATAAGTGTGTCGAAAATATGTTATTCAAGTTATTTGCAAAAACAGTTTCAGGATACGGCTCAGGATATAGAGCTGTATCTGTGATCAAACAATGAGCAGAAAAGTAAAGGTTGACACGAGATGTACGAGGAAAGCCCTTGATCAATCTAGATCGCCGGCACAAAACCTCGGGAGCTGACAATCGCAGCTGCCTTGTTCTTCTATTGCTTCAAATATCAGGATACAGTGCAGGATATGATGCGGATCGACTAGGTGTTACAATGTAATTTGAGTACAAGTGTTTGTGTGTAGTGATTGCTAGTAGCTAGAGAGTAAAGTGTGCGAATGAAAGTGAGTGGAAAAGTTGTGTCTACCTATGATCCGATCCCCCTTATTTATAGTAACAAAAACTAACAAACTATCCTATTATTCCGGGATACTTTGGAATATTCCATTCTGAACGTTGGGGGACTCTTTTAACTTGTTTTCCACGTGCATATTAACCATAAAACCGGGTTTTCAGCTCATATGACCGTTACAACGTCAATAACATTGACCAACATCCGATATTCTCATAAATATGCCTTTCTTCTATTCTGACCGTTACAAGACCCATTCTTCCACCATCAACGTCCATTTTTCAACCACCTTGAGCGAATCTTCAGGTAAATCAAGTCCTTTAACGTTGGTACCTTGCAACCAAAGAAAATCGTTAGCTGCAACCAGGATACCCCAGAGGATGTTACCAATATCCTGGTTCAGTATCCTGGCCGCAGCATCAAGCATATAATATCAGGATATGCCTTCAGGATATAAGCTCGAAATTCCACCCATAACAATTGTCCCCAAAAATATATCTGTTAGGATCCTGAAATCCAAACGGGTATATTTTTCGTTGTGTTGCTCGATGCACGTAATGGGATGTAGATGTTGATGTGACTTCGCGCAACTTCCAAGGTTATACTTTCTCATAACTAGGTAGTCTTCTGGCACGTCTGGTAAGGATATCTATTTTGAACATTTCTGCATATGTTTGGTTATTCAGCACATAATATGATAAGATTGAAACTACTCCCTTTTCTGTAGATTCTGCTAAGGTCCCTGTTGTCTTCGATCTTGAGGAGCTTGACAGTTACTCCAAGCCTGTCCTGGTAAAAAAAAATCATCTGTTGCCACCTGCTCTAAGCCCTCCACTGTTGCTGCCGAATGTTTCTCTTATGATGACCTTGGCTTCATGGAATTCATCGAGCCCATGACCTCCTTCCTTAATAAGGTAAATATCCAAATCCTGTATCCCGTACACATATACTGAACCTGTATCCTGGTTAGTTTGTCTTTAACGATACCTGTATTTTGCTTTGTAGGGTCTGAATCATCTGGTCGTCCAGGAATAGAGTGTAACCCTATTCTCAAACTTCAATCTTTTTGCAACTTTTCCAACGAAGATGTCCCCAGTCTGAGACACTTAGTGTACTAGGTCCGAGCTTGATCCTTTGAGCTTTACACAATTGCCTCAGTAGGAATGTCCCCTGTGCATAATGTCTTCGAATACTTAGAAATTTTCTGGACATTAGCTGCAACCGTTTGATTAATTCTTATATTACAGGGGATAAACCCTAAAATATACTGGAGATAAATCCTTAATGTAGTGGGGATAAACCCATAAGTATTCTGGGGAAAATCCCGAATTTTCGTGCGCTACAGGCGGGAGTGTATAAACTCCAAGACTTAGAAAGGTGAAAACCTTTAAACCTTAGAGAGTATGAAAATACCCTTTCGCGAGAGAGGGTGATCAATCCTCATATACCTTTAGGATCCAGGGTATAGCCAACAGTAACGAAATTGTCAGCCACTTTTACATGAACTGGTCCCGCCACCTTGAACTATCCCTGGATAACTTGCGCTCCAGGCGGGGTGTTTAAACCCAATTCGGAAGAAAGGTGAATACCTTTAAACCTGTGAAGGGATCAGGATCCCTTATACGTGAGAGAGGGGGCCAATCTTCTAATCTTCCGAAGTATCTTGAGTGTGTATGCTGGTGCTATATCCCGAAGCATATACTGCAAAACATCTTCAAACTAAGGTGGGTGTTAGCTTGGCTAACACCCCTCTGATGCTTTAAGTCAGTATTGGGTTTCAAAGAATAAATCAAATCAAACATATTTAAGAGAGATAGAATTCATACCATCCTGAGTTAGAAATTAAATTCTAAACTCACTTGAAATAGAGCTTTAGGTGTACAGCATTACAAGATCTTGGTAGCATATCCCCTTCCATATTCTTGAGTCGGTATGCTCCTTTCCCAGATTCTGATTCAACCTCATAGGGTCCTTCCCATTTTGGAGCTAATTTTCCATCGGCAGGGTTGGTTGTATTCTGGAATGCTTTCCTTAGTACCCAAATCTCCAACTTGAAACCTTCTAGTCCTTAGATTCTTGTTATATGCTCTGGATATCCTCTATTGATATGCTTCCATTCTCAACTTTGCCTCATCCCTTGTCTCATCAATAGTATCCAATTCTTGACATAAGATTTCAGGATTTGATTCAGGATCCCGTAGGCTTGATCTAGCTGTCGGTATCACCATTTCTGTCGGGATCACTGCTTCTGCCCCAAATACCAAAGAAAATGGGGTTTGTCCAGTAGCATTCTTCACAGTTGTTCTATCAGCCTATAGGACAAATGGTAGTTCCTCTGCCCATTTTCCTTTTTTGGCACCTAAACTCTTCTTTAAATTGTTGACGATTATCTTGTTCGAGGATTCTGCTTGTCCATTTGCTTGAGGATGCACTGGTGTTGACGTAATCATCTTAATTCCCCAACTCTTGCAAAAGTCAGTAGTTCTTTTGCTGATGAATTGAGAGCCATTGTCACAAACTATCTCAGCTGGTACCCCAAATCTGGTCAGGATATTCCTCTTTATGAAGGATACCACTTCTTGATCCCTGACTTGAACAAAGACCTCGGCTTCGACCCACTTGGAGAAATAATCTGTCATTTCCAGCATAAAGACCTTTCCTCCTGGAGCCTTTGGAAGTTTTCCCACTATGTCCATTCCCCATTTCATAAACGGCCAAGGGGATATGATAGGATATAATGGTTCTACAGGCTGATGCAGGATGTTGCCGTGTCTTTGACATGCATCGCATTTCTGAGCATACTCCGCGGCATCCTTTCTCATGGTCGGCCAGTAATATCCTGTTCTCAACACCTTCGAGAACAGAGATCTGCCCCCAGTATGGTTGCCACAGTCTCCTTCGTGTATATCCTGAAGTACCTCCTTGGTTTCAGGATCTTCCAAGCACCTTAGGTACGGACCTGCAAGGGATTTCTTATACAAAATATTATTCATAATAGTAAAACGAGATACCTTCATCCTAAAAGCCTTAGGATTTGCATCCTTTGGGATATCTCCTTCTTGAAGATACTTCACAATTGGAGTCATCCAGGATTCAGGATCCTTCTCAGGATATCCATCACCAGGATCCTGGATACATGCTACTTCTTTATCCTGAGATTTGAAACGTTCCATTGCAGGATACAAGATGTGCACTATTGGTATCTGAGTTCCCTCCGGTATCCTGACAGTAGATCCTAAGTTTGCTAGAGCGTCAGCTTCAGCATTATTTTCTCTTGGTACCTATTCAAGTATAAAAATTTCAAAATATCCTACTAATTTTTTTAAACAATTTCAAGATATTCAGCTAACTTTTTGCCTTTTACTGCATAAGATCCATTGAAATGGTTAGTAACCAACAGGGAATCAACATATACTTGTAAATATCTAATATTCATATTTTTAGCTAATTCTAATCCTACTATCAGAGCTTCATATTCTGCTTCATTATTAGTGGCAGGAAATTCACATTTAATAGCCTGGGGTAATATGCCCTCCTGTGGCGATTTTAGTAGTATACCTAAACCTACACCTCTTACGTTAGATGCACCATCAGTATACAATGTCCAACATTCTAAGTTTTCTCCTAGCTGCTGTACTTCTAAATCCACTTCGTTTTGAATGTCACTACTGAAATCAGCCACAAAGTCAGCTAAAGCCTGAGACTTTATGGCATTTCTAGGTTCATATACTAAATCATAAGCACTTAACTTTACTGACCACTTGGCCATCCTGCCTGACATTTCTGGTTTTCTAAGCACATTTTTGACAGGATAATTTGTTTTAACATGAATCCTATGTGTCTCAAAGTAATGTCTAAGCTTCGTTGATGCCATAACTAATGCTAGTATCAATTTTTCTAAATGAGAATACCTAGTTTCAGCATCTAACAAAATTTTACTGACATAATAAACAGGATATTGTTGACCTTCATGGTCCTTTATAAGAACGGCACTTACAGCATTCCCTGATACAGCGAGGTATAGGGATAGTGGTTCACCATTTTCAGGCTTCATCAATAGAGGTGCAGTTGAGAGATATCTCTTCAAATCCTGCAAGGCTGCTTCATGCTTTGCTTCCCATTCGAACTTCTTATTCTTCTTGAGGATATCATAAAATTCCTTGCATTTTTCCGAGGATCTCGAAATAAATCTGTTCAATGCTGCTACTCGGCCTGTCAACCATTGAACATCCTTCATATTTGAAGGTGATTTGATATCCAAGATGGCTTTGATCTGTTCCAGGCTTGCCTCTATTCCTCTTTTGGTCACCATATATCCTAGAAACTTTCCTGCCCCCACTCCAAAATGGCACTTAGCAGGATTCAGCTTCATGTTATACTGATCCAGGATATCAAATGCTCCCTTAATATCCTGTAGGTTATCCTAAGCCTTTTTAGATTTCACCACCATATCATCGATGTATACCTCCATTGTGTCCCCCAGCTTATCTTTGAACATCATGTTCACCAATCTCTGGTATGTTGCACCTGCATTTTTCAAACCGAAAGGCATAGCAGTATAGCAATAAATACCTGTTGGTGTCATGAAGGCAGTATCCTCCTGGTCCGAAGGCTCCACTTGAATCTGCTGAAATCCTGAGGATGCGTCCATGAATGTTAACATCTCATGACCGGCAGTGGCATCCACCATCGAGTCTATATAAGGCAGAGGGAATGGGTCTTTCGGACATGCTTTGTTGAAGTGTGTGTAATCTACACAAACTCTCCATTTCCCATTCTTCTTTTGAACCACGACCACATTTGCTAGCCACTTGGGAAATTTGACTTCCCTGATCATCTTGGACATCAATAGTCTTTCAACCTCTTCTTGAATAATTATGTTTCGTTCTGGAGCAAACTTCATTCTCTTTTGCTGGATAGGCTTGAAAGACCTGTCAATTCCAAGCTTATGAGTTATAATATCCTTAGAAATACCTGTCATATCCTCATGCTTCCATGCGAATGTTGACATCCTGCATTTCAAAAAGTTAGTTAACTGATTTTCAATATCCTGAGGGATATTGGCTCCTACGAGCACCGAGATATCTGGATTATCCTGATCCAGGATAATTTTCTTTACATCCTGCTCTGAAGCCTCCACGATATCCTGGGCCCGCATCTTTAATTGCTATGCTGCATTAGGCTTGGCTGAGGATTTCATCGAGGATGAGTAACATTCCTTTGCCTCCTGTTGATCACTTTCCACCTTGACAACCCCCCAAGGAGTAGGGATCTTGATACACTGATGATAGGTTGATGGCATAGCTTTCATATCATGGATCCATGGCCTACCCAATATGATATTGTAGCAGGATAAGGAGTCCATGACACAGAAGCGTTGTATTGAGTTGACCCCTTCAACATACACGGGCAACTTTATCTCCCCCTACGGTATTCCTGGCTTCTCCACTGAAACCAACAAGCACAGTGGACTTCGAAGTAATATCCATCGGGGATACATTCATCCTCTTCAACGTTTCCAGCTGAATTATGTTGACGGAGCTGCCATTGCCCACCAGTATCCTGCGCACAAAATGGTTAGCAACATATAAAGTTATTACCACAGCATCATGGTGAGGATCCTGGACAGTATCCCTGTCATCACTATCGAACGTGATCACTTTATCAGTTGTGAGGGTTGTCATCCTGGTTGACGTATCTCCCCTTTCTGCCTTAGCCTCCTTCGCATGTCTTTTTGCTGCAGAGTATGAAGTTCCACAAATGTCGGATCCTCCTGAAATAAAGTTAACTATCTTGGCATCTGCAGGAGGTGATGCTGCTCGTTCAGGATCCTTCTCAGTATCCTGACCCTTATTCTTCTTTCTTCCTAGAAGATCTTTCAGATATCCTTTGCTTAGCAGATAGCTTATTTCCTTCCTCAGGGCTATGCAATCTTCCGTAACGTGTCCAAAATCCTCATGGAAGGCACACCACTTGGATTTATCCTTCCAATCAGCTTTCTGTTGGTTTTTCCTAGTCCACCTCGCTTTGTCTCCCAAACCCTGCATAGCATACATTAGTTCAGCTATATTAACTGAAAAACAATATTCTGACAACTCAGGATACTCCTCGGGATCCTCGTCTTGGACAACGTTCACTCTTTTGTTTTCATTTTTATCATACGGCCTAGAGCGGTATGGTTTTTGTGAAGATTCCGATTTCCTGTTTGTTGACTCATATGTTGAGGATGCATTCATCCTCTCTTACATTCTCTTATCATCTTCAAGCTTGATATATCGTAAAGCCCCGTTTCGAGCTTCGTCCAAGTTCCTGCAAGGATTCATCACAAGATCCTGATAAAACTGGGAATCCCTTTGTAGTCCCATCTTGAATGCTTGGACTGCTGTAGCAACATCAAGGTGTGGGATATCCAAGGATTCCCTGCTGAATTTGTTCACATAATCCCTTAGGGATTCTTGAGGTCCCTGTGTTATCCTGTAGAGGTCACTTGTTAGTTTTTCAAAGCTTCTACTGTAAGAAAACAGACTGTTAAACAAATTAACTAAATGAGCAAATGATGTAATTGAATGAGGTGGAACATTTAGAAGCCATTTCAAGGCTGATCCTGTTAAAGTGGAGCTGAAGCCCTTGCACAAGCATGCTTCTTTGAGATCTGGAGGGATAGGATTGATTTCCATCCGTTCCCTATACTGGGCAATATGCTCCTCAGGATCCGTAGTCCCGTCATACAGTTTCATGTTGGGAGTCTGGAATCTTTTTGGTATTTCAGCATCACAGATAGGATATGCAAATCGAGATATCCCGTGGCTGTCTTGGGATACTTCCGGAATTGGCTGGACCACTCCAGGTACACTGGATATCATGTCCTTCAATTTTTGGAGCTCCCGGGTAAATGTTGACGTCATACCTGCATCCTGCAAAGAGCCATTGTTGTTAGTAGCAAGAATGTTATTATTTGACACATTACCGGTCTGAAGATTTTGGCCATATCCTGAAGCATATCCTGAACTCCTCACAGTCGACATCCTGACCGAAGAGGGTATCTCAGGGGTATGATTCTGAGAATGGCTTGGGACGATATTCCCCCTGTTATCCTCAGTGTAAACTGCGGAATTGAAGTTCAAAGCCCTGGGCTGTATAGGAGTGACAGTTTCTTCAGCAGGTCTACTCGAGCTAGCTTTTAAGAGTTGTATTTCTCTTAACAGCATTTGGTTAGTCTCATGTTGCTGCCTCATTTGTTCCTGCACACTTCCAAATAAAGTCAGAATTTCATCATTAGAGGCTAAAACGGGAGCAGATCCCTGAACACTCCGAGTAGGGATAACATCTTGAGATTGTGAAGAAAATGGCATCCTTGGAGGAGGTGGTGGAAGCACCAAACCGGTAGTAGCAGAGGTTGCAGCAGACATAGTAGAGGAGCTCATGTTTGATCTTGAGGCCATTGTAAACAACGTGGCGAAAAGTTTTGAAAATAGAAAACCGAGTAATGATTTTGCAAAAGCTTTTAGTAGAAATAGCACCACTTGCCCCACGGTGGGCGCCAAATTGTTTTGGTCAAAAATTACCGAAGCAATTAAGTGATCAAATTAGTTAAGTGAGGTAGTGTGCTAGATAAGTGTGTCGAAAATATGTTATTCAAGTTATTTGCAAAAACAGTTTCAGGATACGGCTCAGGATATAGAGCTGTATCTGTGATCAAACAATGAGCAGAAAAGTAAAGGTTGACACGAGATGTACGAGGAAAGCCCTTGATCAATCTAGATCGCCGGCACAAAACCTCGGGAGCTGACAATCGCAGCTGCCTTGTTCTTCTATTGCTTCAAATATCAGGATACAGTGCAGGATATGATGCGGATCGACTAGGTGTTACAATGTAATTTGAGTACAAGTGTTTGTGTGTAGTGATTGCTAGTAGCTAGAGAGTAAAGTGTGCGAATGAAAGTGAGTGGAAAAGTTGTGTCTACCTATGATCCGATCGCCCCTATTTATAGTAACAAAAACTAACAAACTATCCTATTATTCCGGGATACTTTGGAATATTCCATTCTGAACGTTGGGGGACTTTTAACTTGTTTTCCACGTGCATATTAACCATAAAACCAGGTCTTCAGCTCATATGACCGTTACAACGTCAATAACATTGACCAACATCCGATATTCTCGCGGAATATGCCTTTCTTCTATTCTGACCGTTACAAGACCCATTCTTCCACCATCAACGTCCATTTTTCAACCACCTTGAGCGAATCTTCAGGTAGATCAAGTCCTTTAACGTTGGTACCTTGCAACCAAAGAAAATCGTTAGCTACAACCAGGATACCCCAGAGGATGTTACCAATATCCTGGTTCAGTATCCTGGCCGCAGCATCAAGCATATAATATCAGGATATGCCTTCAGGATATAAGCTCGAAATTCCACCCATAACATATATATATATATATATATATATGAGTCCATATATATATTTTTATGATTTTGCGACTTGAACGATTTTATTGGTGACCATTATTGTGGAAACCCGTTAACTCTCCCGTTTATACGCAATATATCTACGATTCGCGCGTCGTATTGTATATACATAAACGTTCATAGAATTTAACACCGAACACGCAAAATATTACTAAGTTATCTATTTTGTCATTTTTAAAGCAATTATACATAGAACATCTTATATGTACCAATTTTCATGCTCGACAAACAAGTTACACATTTAACGCAATTTTACTGTTTCTACCGCATAAAACGTACAAGTATACATGCATTATCTAAATTTCCCACTATCAAGTTAACACTTAAAATTTTATCACATTTACATGTTTAAATCACTTAACACATTTTATCACATAAGGTTCACTCAAAATTTACCCATACTAGTGTTCATTGAAAAATGCGTATTTTAGCGATTCGGTAAAGTTTTCGGGCGTCGGAAGTCACGTATGACCAACCAAACACCAAGTAAACTTAAAATTAGTTAAAATACTTATTTTTAAACTAAAAATATTAGTTTACTTACTGATCTAAATCAGTTTTATATAAATCACTTGAAAAATCGATTTTTGACCGTTTTAACGCATAGTTTTGCGTTAAACGTTACTATAACCATCCCAACTCGAAATGACTTGATATTTTAACACAATACATGTTATTTACTGATTAAAATAGTGGTTATAATCAGATTAGTGCAGTTTTTGTTTAAGTCACATAGATCATGCGATTTCACGTATTTTACAACTCCTAATGCACAAAGTACAACATGCAAGACTAGTAAACTTTATGACAAAGTTTTATATCATTAAACACTTCAAAATAATCATATTTTAGTGTTTATAATCTGATCAAAAATTATTTTTATCAAATCATATTTAAATCATTATTTCATGCTTTCATATCATCATGCATGTTCATGTATGTGCATCTAATGTACTCATATCATAACTTTATCATCTAACATGACCTCAATATGCATCAAAACTTCACTAACATCATTTTCATTCAAATATTTTACATAACACTTAAATCCTTCAAATCATTCATGCTCATTAATACTTAGATCTTTCACATTTAAGATTATACAACACTTTTTCATGCATGCATACATATATACATACATATATACTGATTACATATACACACATACTTCCAAGAAATTACTTTTTCAATATATCACTTTAAAATCTCTAATCATTTTGGAATCTTCTTGCATGATAACAAAAATTCCATCTATCATTATATTTTTCAAGAAAGCAAACAAATCAAGAACTTTTCATCAAAAACCAAAATACAACTTACACACATATATACACACACAATCGGCCATGTGCACACACTTATACACACCCATTTTTACTTTGATTAAAACATCATTCTTTGTTTGATTCAAGTTTGTGATTCATTCCAAGTTTAAGAGAAACTATATAATATCTCTATCATCACTAAAAATTATGAAGGTGATTTTTAAAAATAAGTTTATACCTTCAAGATTATTAGTGGGTTTTAACAAGGTTCTTGATGGTTAGAAGCTTGTTTCACCAAGAAAACACTTTTGGATACTCAAAACACCTTAAAACGTTCTTGGAATGAACTTTGATCTTCAAGAACAAGTGAAAATTTTCGAAATTATGGAGGTGATATGGGGATTTTCGGCTGAATTTAGGAGAGAGAGAGAGAGTATGAATTGTGTTCTTGATTCTTGAGTTTTAAATGATGTTGGATGCATTAAAAGGGGACAAATCATGGCCACCTCCTTTGTAAACCAATGCATCAAAGAGAGAAGAGAGAGAGTGTGATCTATGGCTGCCAACAACTCTCCTCTCTCTCATATATACGATACACACACACACAAACACACATATATATATATATACAATATAGATTAAAAACTGGTATTTTACTAGATACCGGGTATTTTATCTAGCGTTTTAGTCTCGTTTAGTGCGTTTTAAATTATTTTTAAAACTTTATAAAAATAAACTCACCGAAATATTATTGAACAATATTTTGTTTGCTGGGACTCGCTACGTTGTCGGTATTTGGCGGTATGCGCGCTGTGCTGCGCGGTACGCGCTTAAAATCGTAAAAATAGGGATTTATGCGTTTTTATTTATTTTTATCATTCTAAAGTAATAAACTCATAAAATTATTACTAAGATGATTTTTAGTTTCCTTGACAGGCTGTGTTGACAGTATTTTGTCGGTACACGCGCTGCATCGCGCGGTACGTGCTTAAACTCGAAAAATAGAGTTTCTTAGCGTTTTAATTTATTTTTCCTCACGAATATGTTTAAAATTACTATTCTAATCATAACAGACTATTTTTAAGATTTTAACACTGATTGGGTGGTCACCGACGTTCGTTTCACATTTTAACCGTTACGCGATAAACGTTTATCTTTCCATTGCCAACATAATTTTTATCAAAGTTTAATTTTACCAACTCGTTAAATTTCACATATAAACATCATAACCAGTCAATATAGCCCTGTTACCTATTCACAACACGTGTTACAAGTGTACGGTATGGCCTGAAAAGTCGGGTGTCACATGTTACAGTACGAATCGGCATACTTTCGCAGTTTGTCGAAATTAGTCCCTGTAAGCGAATAAACTTGATTTCGACACACCAAACCCTCCAAAACTTATTTCTAAGTTATGTAAAGGTTATTTAAGGTATGTTAAGCCCTTGTCACTATTCCGGAGTGTTTGTCACGTTAAACTAATTACGTTTACGCATCAGTTCGCGTATAACTTCCCAGAAAGCGATTTAGAGCTCGAAAACGAACATGAATTGATATGTGCAAATGATACACATATTTATATAAATCCCAAGTATGAAATACAATATTTCATTGATTTGGTGTTTGTTTGATGGCCGTGGAGGCACAGGTGTCACAAGAGTCAATTCCAGAAGGTTTAGAATCTGAAGAGATGGAATCCAGAGCTGAAACAGTGGATGAAGTTGCTGAAGCAGTGGTTACTGCTGCTGTTAGAGAAAGAACCTGAACCAATGTCAGAATCTCTTGCTGACCCATGGTGTGTTGATGAAGTGGAGAAGAACACCAGTGCTTGTGAGAATGTCTGTGACTGTGCCATGATGGCTGCAGCTAAGGTATCACCTCAGGTCTTGAAAAACCTATGTTCAGACAAATGCATCATAGCATTTGCTAATGTTAAAGAGGTAAATGGAAACCTTAGGGATAAAATTTTAAAAGATGAAGTACAATTTGAATAGTTTGTTAAAGAACTGAAAAATAAATTGTTTGAAAAAGATAATGAGATCTGCAGTCTTTAATGTGAACACAGCATAACCAAGGACCAACTCCAAGCCTTGATAGAAAAATATCAAGCTTGCAAAAAGGAGTTGGAATCCACCCAAATCACTTGTGAAAAATGGGTGGAATCCTGCAAAGGTTATGAGCTGATGTTAGAGAAACAGATCAAAAGCAATGTAAAATTTTGCATAGGTTTTAGGAAAAATGACCAAGTTAAAAACACTGCTGTAAATGAGTCTGGTTCCGTTGAGATAATACCAACAAACAAGGATGGTCAAGAAATTAAAATAACTGATAAAAATGGTAACAAAATCATTTTGGAAAAACTGGAGGGGTCATCAACCTTTGAGGAGATTGAAAAATATCAATTCAAACCCACCTGGTCAGATGAGTGTGAGATCCTTGAGAATTTCAAACCAATGGATTTTTCCACAGTTGAAGGTGTAAAGGCACCTAAGGCCAAGGTCATTCCTCTTAAAGACATCCCAACAGTGCTTCAAAACTCTGTTGCAAAGGAGGTTGGAAAGAGGAAGAAAAGAGAAAAGATTAAAAATCTGTTTTGTGATTTTTGTGAAAAGAAAAATCATTCCACAAAGGATTGTTTTCACTTAAAAGCTTATGACATTAACAAAACAAGCATAACTAAGCCTGCACAAAGGTGCACCATCTGTGGAAAACCCAACCACCTTACTCATGAGTGTGTGTACCTCAAAACTTTTGAGGTTAAAAGAAAAGAGTACATATCAAAAACACTTGTGAGTTCATCAAAATCATCCATCAAGAAACAACAACCATTTGTGCCTGTCGAAATAGCTGCTACAAAACAGTTGAACAAAAACTCTGCTCCCAGAGATGTTCAAGTGACAGATGCACCTCCTGCCAACAAATTCCAAAGAGGAAAAGGTCAACCTCCATACCAAAGGGTCCCACATGTTTATGAGGCTTACAAAAGGCCTTCTAAACCAAAAGTGAACAGGCAACCTTTTGGATTTCAACACCTGACAGGAAATGGTCCACAACAGTGGTTAAAAAAATGCTTCAAAAACTATTCAAACCCCTGAGCTAACCACTGTCCATATTCCTGGATTTGATACTGACTCTGTTGTCCCCATCCAAAGCCTTATTGGCTTTGGTGACCCTCCTGAACTAATTGTTTACTTGATGTGTAGGGAGTTTCTGCATGCTTAGATAGTCTTTGGTATGTAGATAGTGGAGGCTCCAGGCACATGACTAGATGTAGAGCCCTACTCAAAGAATTCAAAAATCATGGAGGGGTGATATATCTTTTGGTAACAATTCTAAGGGAAAGGTGTTGGGGTCTAGAATAGTTGAGTCAGGAAAAATCAAGTTTGAAAATGTCAATCTTATTGACAATCTAAAGTTCAACCTCCTTAGTGTTTCACAAATGAGTGACAAAGGCTATGGGTCATTCTTTACTAAGGAGAGTTGCAAGATTGTTGGACCAGAAATGGTGAAAAAGATTGAAGAAGTAATAGCCAAAGGAAAAACACAACTTGTTGCTCAAAGGAATGGCAATGTGTTTGTAGTTGATTTGTCAAAAGAGAGCCCAATGACTGATGCATGTCTGTTCTCAGCTGCCTTTAACAAAGAGACAAAATAATGGCGCAGGAGACTTGGGCACACAAATCTCAAGACATTCACTACTTTATCAAAACAAGGCCTTGTAAGAGGTCTTCCACAAAAATTGTTTACTTGTTTTGAGCATTGTGTTTCTTGTTTAAAATGTAAACAACATAAAAGCTTATACAAGTCAGTTGAAGAGTCCAAAACAACCAAGTGTTTGCAAATGCTGCACATGGATTTGTGACACCCGGCTTTTCAAGCCGTACCGTACAATTATAGCACGTGTTGTGAATAGGTAACAGGACTATATTTGACTGATTTTGATGTTTATATGTGAAATTTAGTGTATTGATAAAATTAAACTTTGATAAAAATTATGTTGGCAACGGTATGATAGACGCTTATCGCGTAATGATTAAAATGCGAAACGAACATCGGTGACCAACCGGACAGTGTTAAAATCCTAAAAATAGTCTATTATGATTAGAATAATTATTTTAATTGTAGGATCGAGAATTCGACCTAAAGAGTCGATCAGGAGAGTTCTCGGATCAAATCAGAGGCGGAATACAGAGATTTGATATTCGTTCAGCTTGATTCACACTAGAAATCACTTTAACTGTCTTGTAGATTGATTTGAAAGCTTTTACAGATCACTCGACACTTCGGCAGCACCTCAGCTCCGGAATCACAAAGTTACAAATGAAAGACATGAGCTCACTATATATAGGCAGGCCAGTCCATATGAACTGGACTTTGCCACTTCATGTGAAGTGGCCACTTCACATGAACTGGACACTACCACTTCATACGAACTGGCATTTCGCCACTTCACATGAACTGGATCTGCCAGTTCGTGTGAACTGGTCCAACAACCCTAAAAACCTATTTTCTAGGCTACTGAGCTCCGATCTATCCTATCTAGACACACGACTCGATACAAGACGAAGTCAACAGACATATGCACCAACAGACTCCCCCTTGGATGTTGACGAGTCTTTGGCACGCTGGTCTTCAATCTTGATCGGTCTTCTCTCTCTTTTCCAAAATATCTGACACTGTAAGCTTCCATTCATCTTTCTCTTCTTCTCTTTCTCTTCCATGACCACAACCTGGTTTTCCAAACTTTACTCCAGGATTTGAATCTGGCTCTTCACAGGTTCAGAACGTCTACTGGCTTTCCGTTGCTACAGGATCTGAAACCTGGCTTTTTCATATTCAGACTCCCCCTTTCAATCAGCTGGGATCGCAGTCTGGAATTTTCCTGCACATGCTCTACCCAAAAGTAAATTCACAATTTTTAAGAATTTTTCAATTTTAGAATCCACTTGAAGATATCGCTTGTAAGATCATATCACAACCACAATTAGTTATGATCTCTGTTAAACCACTTGTCTTTATAACCATCAAAAATTTGGTGTCAAATTAATTAACCATTTAAACATTTCAAAATCATTTCACACAAACTCTCCCAAACCTGTTGTTCATCATGTTTAGCACTTGAAATTTTGAAACTCAGCTTTCCAACATCAGTTGTCGAAAATAAGATGAAATTAAATCTTTTTGAAATTTTCTTTAATGAAAAGCAGTAAAGAAATATATACAGACAATATTTTTGTGAGTTTGTGTAAGAGGATCATATTAGTTTTCGAGACAAATCACTAGCACCGTTGAGCTTTAAACACTTTAAGTTCTAAATGATTCACTTAGATTGTCAGTATACTGATCCACTTAAATTTTCACACAAAGTTCAATTGTTTCGAGATACGAGATTTCGTGTTTTAATGTACTAAACTTATTCGTGTGTACCACCTCAGAATATACTCCCGTATCCAGACTCCTATATTCAATCTTACAGGTGATGTACACTAATGATATATGTAAGGGGTTAAATGCGAGACCATGAGAGATCAGGCTATTGCTTCTGCAAAATCAGAGAGATGATGGTTCGACTTTAGGTGGGTCCCCCTTGGGGATCTTCTTTTCAACAGCACATGATTAGCATTTTTCAATGTTTCATCATTTTTTGTGCTGAGGGTGGGCTTTATGATTAAAGCTGTGCAAAGTATTATACGAGGACTAGGCTATTGCTCCCGCAAAATCAGAAGTCCCGATATAATACCCCAGATATCATCATGCACAAAGACCTAGTATGTCAGAAATAGAAAGCCCTTCAAACAAGATTTCGGGGGTTACCCATATATCCGAGAGATGTTCCCCACGAAATAAGTAAGTATATGATATTTAGGTTTATATCTCGAAAACAATCCACTAAGCGTGTAAAAATCTACTGGCATATCATCAGTGAGACCGTTTATCACATTTTAACTTTCCAATTCTTTAGCGTACTGTGATTGTCTACTGATGTACTATCATTTCCTCTTTTTCACAACAAAACTCATTTTTGATTTTTCGATGTTTTTGGCTTTTTCAAATTTTCTAATGTTTTTGGATTTTCTGAAAAATTTCTTACTCCCCCTAAAATTCAAAACCATTTAAAGAAAATTTGACAAACCGATGTGAATTGCTTCAGTTTGCCATCCACTTGGCGTAAACAATCAGAACTCCCCCTATCAACAAACTATTTTCCCATTGTGATTTCAAAACACTTAAGTTTGTTTTAATCAAATGGTTTTTCTAGAAAATTAGTTTTGTTGGGGTTTCATCACATTGTTTTCTCAACCACATGTATGAGGCTTAAATCAAGTTCAACTTAATGACCTTGATTGACCACTTGTAGGTATAAACCTCTTCTTCAACCACTTGTAGGTTCACTTATCAACCATACCACTTGTAAATCATCATATGACAATTCTCAAGAATAATACCACTACTTGTAGGTCGAAATATCACAAAGGTGAATTTCTCAAGAAAGATACCGATTCATGCTCCACGATTACCAACTTGGGAGCTCCGGAAAGTCAAGTTTTTCAGTTAAAAAGATTCACCCAAGCCTGACGGTCCTTGGGTGATTCCGAGTCATCTTCACTCGGTTTTTGAACATATCTTTTTTATTTATAAAACTCTTTCACTCCTTTTACCTTCCCATCAGTCATCTTCCCAAAAATATGTAGCACTTTCCCATTAAAAGCTTTTTCAGCATCAAATTCTTTCTCATCAGCGAAGAATTGATCTGAAATATCAAACTTACCTTTTGACTTCAAGTTTCCGTTTGTCAATGGTGGAAAATTTTCATCATCCATTGTTGGAACGGAATTCTCATCTTTTTGCACAACAGATGGCTCCTCTGACTTTGATGAGTCAGATTCATCGCCAGAACTTTCTGAACTTTTAACAACCCATTTTTATTTGTTTAAATTTGCTCTTCTTTTGTAAAACTGTTTTGAACTTTCACCAACTTCGAAATTCGAATTTTTTAACTTTTTAAAAAATTCAATTTGTTGTCCTTTTGGATCAACACATTTTTCCTTCATTTCAGGGTTAGAAAAAACTCCATGTTTTGTGTTGGTTTGCTTTGGACAATTCCAAGCAATGTGTCCAATCTCTTGACATTTGAAACAAGTTCTTCTATCAACTCTTAGTGCAGTTTTCTTCAAAACATTCTTTTTCTTTTCTTCGAAAAACTCTTGATTTGACTGTTTCCTGAACAGTTTCTCCTTCTCTTCCTCTGAACTTGTTCCTGAAACAAATTTAGTTTTTGGTTTATAATTTTTCTCATTTTTATAATTTTCAGGTGGAATAAAACCTAAACCTTTCTTTTTGAAATTACTGTTATGATTTGGTTTCTTTTGAAAACTATAACCAAAACTGTAACCCTTTTTCTTGTTCAATCTTTGTTGAACTCTTGAAGTGTACTTTTTAGGTTTTTCAGTAAGATTTATATCTTTTATTTCAGAAATATTAATTTTTGTTAATTTGAAAACCTGTTTGATCTGTTCAATTTTGACACTTCTTATTGGAAATTCTTCATCAGAAAATAATTTGTCAGAATCATTCAAAGTATATGCTACTTTGAATATTTCATCATTCAAATGATTTTTCGACATCAGAAATTCTTTATTGTAAACCCTTTTGACCGGTGAACTTGGACTCCTGTCTGATGGACTTGAACTTTCAGATTTAGACTCCGACTTTGACTCTTCATCCATATCCAACACCTGATCAACCACTTTCTTTAATAACTCAGACTCATGATCAGTGTCAGATGCTGTGAATGTTACGTCAATGTTGTCTGGTAATTCAACAATGGTTTCAGACTTTAACTTTATGTTGAGTGCCTTTTTTAAACGTCCCTTATTTGGTTTTCTGGGAGAATAACTTTCCCAGATCAGAGGTGGACACTTGTTATACTTGACACTTTGTTTCTTACCAGTATCCGTATCTTCCAACTTTTTATCTTGAAAAACTTCAAGACCTGCAACAGTAGGATAAACTCTATCAATCAAATAATCAGAAGATGTATAACTCATTAGCAATCGTCTGATTCTTTCATTCTCAATCTTTTCAGTCTCCAACTCCTGCTTCAGCTTTGCACAATCTTCAATATACTCATTGATGACCTTCTTCTTAGTCATTAATGTTGAACTCATCATTGTCTCAGCAGCTCCCATTTCTAGGTTTGTTTTGTTCAAACTATCAACTGTTCTGTTCAGCACATCATATGATTCTTTTATGTACTTAACATCTAACAATAGTTTTTCTTTCAACTCGTCTAGCTCACTATACTTCTTGTCTTTCTCTTCACACTGTTTGCATGTTTCCAAACATTTCAGACAAGGTTTAGTGACCTCGACAAACTTTTCAACTTCAACGATTTTTTCAACTTCGACTATTTTTTCGACTTCAACGATTTTTTCAACTATTTTCTCCACTTCAACAATCTTTTCAACAACTTTCTCCACTTCAACAATTTTCTCCACCACCTTCTCAATCACAATTTCAGTCATTGGTTCTTCATCAAATTCCACTTTTACCTCACACTCTTCATCTTCGACCTTCTTTGTCGAATTTTCTTCTACTTTAGCTTTTTCAGCTTCTATTTTTGCCTTTTCTTCAGCAATCCTTCTTGCTTCCAGTTCTCTCTTTAATCTAGCAGCCTTCTTCTCATTCAACATCTCGATCTTATCTGCAAAAAACAAATTAAAACTATAAGTATCCAGACCTTTTCTAGCTTTATTGATATACTCTTCTTCGTCATCGGTGTCTGCATCACATCCTAATTCTTTAAAAATCGGTGTTCTTTTCGGCTTAGATTTGACTAACTCTTCTTCCAAGATATGAGCAACAAAAGCTGATTTTTCTAAGTATTCTTTATCTGGAATGTATTTATCCCAGCTAAATCCTTCTGCCAATTTTTCATCACCTTGGTTTACAAGATAAGCTTTCTTCTTTCCATCTTCAATAGCACGGGATGATGATGATTGTTGAGCAATCTGATGATAAATTGATTTTCGATGATAATCGTTGTTTCCAAACGGATCTTGTCTTCCGGTTGCTTCTCTGTTTGTGCATTCTCGTTTAAAATGTCCCTTTTCTCGGCAACGAAAACAAGTAACCTTTGATTTGTCAAACCCTAACAGAGATGTAGCAACATCACGAAAATCATCTCTACCGGTGATTTGTGTAAATTTTTCTGCTCTTCTTACAGCACTGGCTAAACACCACTTGATGTCCATCAACTCAAGCTCCTCAGAATCTATCTGGTCATAATCTTCTTTAGTAAGCATTGGATTTCCGATTCTTCCAGCAACTAAGCTTTCATAAGACTCTAACATAGTAACAAGTGATGCCATGTGTTGCTTAGCCACTTCTGGAGAAATATTTTGACCATTTTGAATATTCAGTGTAACATTGCATTGAAGATTTGTTGAACTATGTCGTTGAGAATTTTGTGTTGTGAAATTCGGTTCAAAACTTGAATACGATGACGAATATCCACCACTCTGAGTTGTAGTGCTAACATTTGTTCCAGAAGAACCATCAGCACTGAAAGCAGTCTTAATCTTCGGACTCGGAGTAGTCTCAAATTTTCTTCCTCTGTAGTATAGACTAACATCCTGTTGAGCATTTGGATTATTCATGATAGCAGTTTTCTGAACATCCAATTCATGTTCTTCGATCTTCTGAATGAATTTACACAAATTCATGCTTTTAGATTTTCTCATATGCTTTAAAATCAACAGATAAGTTCCCCATTTGTCTTGAGGTAACGCATCAGACAGCTTATCAACCCATTCATCATCTTCTTTTGTTATCTCCAATCTTTTCATTTCCTGGACAAGATGACAATATCTATCAATAGTCTTCTTGGTCGTTTCACCTTTGCCAGCTGTAAACATATCAAAAGATTTCTTTAGTAAACCACGTTTATTTTTTATCATATCAGCACTTCCCTTAAATTTTTGAAGCAATGCCAACCAAATTGATCTAGCAGTGTCCTCATGTTGATGCAAAACAAAGATATCTTCTTTTACCGCTTGTTGGAGAATGCTTATCATCATTTTCTCACTGGTGTATTTTAACTTTTCAGCCGCCGAATAATCACTTAAAGTTTTTTTCATTTCCACGGTCATCTGTCGGTTTAACATAATCTTTGTCCAATGAAACCCATGCGTCAAACTTATAAGCATGCACCCATGTTTCAAAACGGTTTTGCCATCCTTTAAAATCCTCGATGTACATAAGCTTTGGAGGCTTTTGAGACGTTCCCGTTTCATTTTCGATTTCAACAGTTTCGGCAACTGTAATTGGAGCAGCTGGAGAAGAAGCAAAGGCGTTGTAAAACTCGGTATCCATGTTTCAGTTTCAACGATTCACAATCAACTGTCTTTCAAACGAACTGAGGGTTAAAACGAACTGATGATAATGTCTCAAATGACCTGATCCACTTCGTGTGGACTGAAAGGATAAAAGACAATTCGTGTGAACTGATCAGTTCATGTGAAGTGGACAATGGTCAGTTCATGTGGAGTGAACAATGGTCAGTTCATGTGGAGTGAACAATGGTCAGTTCATGTGGAGTGGCCAATGATCAGTTTATGTGGAGTGGCGACATGTCGAACGATCTGATTGGATTTTTGACAAATTGAACACGTTTTAGGTTGAATTAAGATCTAATTTTCTCAAGGATTGATTAAAACACTATTACGCAAATAATATGTAAAAATCAACACATTTTAACTGTTAAATGTCATTCAATTTTAAAAAACGTGTAGAAGAATGAGTAGAAACAGAATTTTCCGGTAAAAACAAGCTAAAATGGTAAGAACTCCTCCTCCTGATCTGTGATAGCACTTGTAGGATCGAGAATTTGACCTAAAGAGTCGATCAGAAGAGTTCTCGGATCAAATCAGAGGCGGAATACAGAGATTTGATCTTCGTTCAGCTTGATTCACACTAGAAATCACTTTAACTGTCTTGTATATTGATTTGAAAGCTTTTACAGATCACTCGACACTTCGGCAGCGCCTCAGCTCTGGAATCACAAAGTTACAAATGAAAGACATGAGCTCACTATATATAGGCAGGCCAGTCCATATGAACTGGACATTGCCACTTCATGTGAAGTGGCCACTTCACATGAACTGGATCTGCCAGTTCGTGTGAACTGGTCCAACAACCCTAAAAACCTATTTTCTAGGCTACTGAGCTCCGATCTATCCTATCTAGACACACGACTCGATACAAGATGAAGTCAACAGGCATATGCACCAACATTAATCATATCCGTGAGGAAAAATAAATTAAAACGCTAAGAAACTCTATTTTTCGAGTTTAAACGCGTACCGCGCAATGCAGCACGTATACCGACAAGATACTGTCAACACAGCCCGTCTAGGCAACCAAAAATCATTTTAGAAATAATTTGATAAACTTATTCTTGTAGAATGACAAAAATAAATAAAAACGCTTAAATTCCTATTTTTGCGATTTTAAACGTGTACCGCGCAGCACGGAGCGCATACTGCCAAATACCGACAACGTCGCCAGTCCAGGCAAACAAAATATTGTTCAGTAATATTTTGGTGAGTTTATTTTTATAGAGCGCTAAAAATAATTTAGAACGCACTAAAACGGGTTTAAAACGCTAGATAAAATACCCGGTAACCGGTTAAATACCAGTCTTTACCTAATATTACATACATATATATATATATATATATATATATAATCGAAATGTGTGTGTATATGGGATAGGTGACGGCCATATGGCTGCCCACCTTTTTCCTTTTTGCTTCCAATTTGACAAGTGTGGGTCTTGGAGAATGCAATAATCATTAAAACCCTCCATATCTTCCATAATCTTCTAATTCCAACATTCACAATCTTCATCTCACTCTCTCTCTCTTGAACTCGAACGAACACACACACACCCACATCCATACATCTTTAAATTTTGAACAATTTCTTGAAGATTCAAGACAATTTCAAGTATGTTTCAGGCTCATTTGAAGATCCAAAGGTGATTAAAAGGTGTTTCAATAAAGAACCAAGTTACATATCATCACTCTTGTTCAAAAACCCATCTAAAATCTTGAAGGTATAAAGTTTATTTCACAAATCTTGTTTTGATTCTTGATGATCTTAAATAATGATGGAAGTTTCTCTTGTTCTTGAATCTAAACACTAACTTAGAACAAATAAAAAATGGGTTTTCAAAGAGATTTAAAAATGGATATGTGTACATATGTATGTGTGGCCATAACTTGTATGTATATGGGTATTTAGTTGTGTTTTCATTTTAGTTGATTCTTACTTGATTTGATTTTGAAAAGATGATTACATGCATGTGTTGTAAAAGGGTCATAAAAGAAAGTTTTTGAAAAGGTACCATGATTTGAAGTAGATGTGTTAAAAAGTGAAGTTTTGGGAGTTTATGCATGTGTGTATATGTGTGTATGTCGTGTATGTATGTATGTATATGTAAGTGCATACACTAAATTTTGTCATATGTAAGTAAAAGAAGGAATGTGTCTTGCATTTATGATGAATGATTAGATGATGATGATCATATGAAGATGATATTAATTTTGGACATATGAACATGAGTTAAAGGCATGTCTAGATGCATTTAGTCCATACATGTTGATGATGATATGATATATGTGCATTAAGTGCTTGTACATAGTCATGCATGTGGGTGTATGAACATAAAATGATGGACAAATGATGTTATGATAAAAATAGTTTTAGATCAGATTATAAACCTTAAAATAAAGTTACTTTGAAGTGTTTAATGATATGTAACTTTGTCATAATGCTTGCTAGCTTTGTAAGTTGTACTTGGTGCATTCAAAGTTGTAAAATATGTGAAATTGCATGAGTTATGTGACTTAAATAAAAACTGTACTAATCTGAATATAATCACTATTTTAATCAGTAAATAACATGTATTGTGTTAAAATATCAAATCATTTCGAGTTGGGATGGTTACGGTAACGATTAACGCAAAACTATGCGTTAAAAACGGTCAAAAATCGGCTTTTCGGATGATTTTTATAAAACTGATTTAGATCAGTAAATAAACTGATGTTTTTAGTTTAAAAATAAGTATTTTAACTAATTTCAAGCTTACTTGGTGTTTGGCTGGTCATACGTGACTACTGACGCCCGAAAACGTTACCGAATCGCTAAATTACACATTTTTTCAATGAACATGAGTATGGGTGAATTTTGAGTGAATCTTATGTGATAAAATGTATTAAGTGATTTGAGCATGTAAATGTGATTATATGTTAAGTGTTAATTCGATAATGGGAAAATTAGACTATGCATGTACGTTTTGTGCGGTAGAAATGGTAAAATTTCGTTAAATGTGTTACTTGTTTGTCGAGAATGAAATTTAGTATATATGAGACGTTTTATGTATAATTACTTTAAAAATGACAAAATAATTAAGTTAGTAAGTTTTCGCGTGTTTCGGTGTTAAACGATGTGAACGCTTATGTATATATATTACGACGCGCGAATTATAAATATATTGCGTATAAACGGGAGAGTTAATGGATTTACACAATAATGGTCACCAATATAATCGTTCAAAACGCTAAATCATAAATATATATATGTATATATATATATATGGACTCATATATATATATATATATATATATATATATATTAACATGCCAACATAATCAAAAATGACAACTTTTCAAGAAAATCTCAAAGTTATGTGATAATTCTAAGAAACAGAGAAACTTAGGATTTTTGTGATTAAATGTATATTGATTTAGAATTGTTCCCATATTAGGATGTAAATAATCAATCTCTGGGATTGTGGTATTAGAATACGCACCCAAAGGTGAGTGTCACTAAACCCCTCTTTTTACTGCTTTATATATATTTTGGGGGTGGAACACGTCGTTAAAAGGGTTTAATAATGTTTTCGAAATAAAACATACCTTTTAATATAAAATATATGTTTTTGCTGAAAATATATGAATTTGATAAGTCATACGTTTCGAAGTAAAACGATTTTGAAGAATGAATATGATGAGTGCGGTATTTCTTAAGTGAAACGAGACCGTACAAAATGGGAATGAATTCCGGACTGAGTCTCAACATTTGAGTGACAGGGGAATTCGTAAGTCGTAGTATATTAAATTGTCATATTAGTAGGATATATATATTGTACATGAGGCAGACATCATCTTATTCTTCGAGAAAGAACCCTGCGCCCATGATGTCGTTTAATCAGTTTAGTATGGTACGCGAGGAATTGTTGGTAGATCTATCGGGTTGACAACCCCGTCGTGACCGGTCGCCTTGATTCAATGTCAAACGACGAATTAAGATTCTGTTTATTGTCTAGCATTGATTATCCCTGCATGGTTAATATATAGTTTGTATCGTCTAGCTAATATACGAGTCTGAAAGTTGACACTAGAATTTAATATACAAAACCTGGGCAGTACTGCAATCGTCGGAGTAATGAACCGACGGATGCCCATGGATTTTATTAAGGAAGTAAAATGGACTTTCTAAAAATTTCCTGAATTGTTTTTAAATAAACACCTAATTAGAAAGTTTTCCTTGGAATAAAACTTGTTAGTAAACGAATAAGTGAACTCACCTTCCATTGTGTTGACACTTGATTTTAACGTGTTCTACAGGTACATGAAATCGGCTTCGGGAAATCATGGTGTATCTTGTGTTTGATGATGCATGTTGTTTCTTTTAACTATATTGGACATCTTTTAAACTATCTGGGACATTTGTAATAAGATCCGCAAGGATCAAAACAACTAAACTTATGTGGTTGTGTCATGACTTTTAAAAATGTAATGTTTACTATTATGTTTTAAAATATGTCAAAATGTCCAACAAAAGAGTGCATCTTCCGATAAGGTATAAATGGGCACCAACTTCCGTCTCCACTACGTTCAAATATTCCGCTGCGACGTTTTTGGGGTGTGACAGAAGTTGGTATCAGAGCCATTGGTTGTTAGCGAACTAGATGTTTTCGTGAAAAACACTAGACTTCAACCCAAGAATCTTGAAATATAAAGTCCAAAATTCTCGAAGCCAAGATTTCTAAATAAACATAGAAAATATTTTATCATGTGTGAAAACCATTATGTGTTTTATGTGCATACGTGATTTTCTGCTTATTTTGAGCCTTATGTGTTACTATTTATGTTGATCACACACTTACTTGTACGGTTATATATGTGTCACAGATGTCGCACGAGCACGAAGTCATCGAGATCAACGACTCAAGTAGCGAGCCAGATTTCGAGACTTCACCCAGATCTATTTTACCAAAGGTACCTATCACGACCCCACGGATGGTTGGTATGGCTGAGTTTGCTTCATCATTCCGTGTCGACCCTGCTTTCGCTAGACAGGTAGACCCCCGATATGCTTTCACGAGCAACAGGTGGATTGATGACAACGATGATGCTCCTCTCTCGATCCATGAGACAGGACAATCATATGGCACTGTACCAGTTATCGATGATGTGATCGGAGATATCCCTGTGTTTGGAGGACCTTTCAGTATTGCACCAGCAGTGGATGCCATTATTGTTACAGCTCTACCATTAGAGCCGTCTGTTGCTCCACCTGCTACTGTGATCGAGCCTGTTCCTAAGGTCCCTCCACCTGTTTTGTCAGAGTCACCTTTACCTGTCATTGAGACACGCGCATCTCCTACGCCTCTATTAGTGTATTATCGCTGCAAAAAGAGAATTAGGCCTGTTGGAGAGGTAGCTTCTATGTCACAAGCTGAGACTGCATCTACTTCTAGGAAGCAGAAAGGAGTTTGGGTGGATCGATGTTGCCATTGTGATCGACAGTTCGCTGCCATGCATGAAGAGCTGGAAACGACCAAGGGAAAGCTGAAGGACCTCGAGGGATAAATCAACTGGTTTGATGAGTTGAAGGAGTTAGATGATAGCGCGATGAGTCAGATGCATTGGAGGATTGTGGATTTGGAGGAGTTGGTTAGGAAGATTCTAGACTTCATGGGGATGAAGCGTTAGATGTTGTTCATGTTTGTTGATGGTTGTTTGTTTTTGGTTGTTGTGTCTGGATACTCTTTTTGATGATTTTCTTTTGGGGGCCTGCGTGCCGATTATATTTCGTGATATTAGGTAGAAATTTTGTGAAAAACTTGTTATGGGTGTCGACATAGACATGCCAATGACTAGATATCATGTACCAAAAAACAAGTTGTTAATTTCTATGATAATATCAGATAATTAACTTTTGGTTTAGAAATTTTTCTCATTAATATGTGGATATTATACATGCGCTATGTTTAGTCCACTAATATTTAATGATTGAATTATTTTTATTTTGGTTATCGTCTCATGTGATTATTATTGTTGTAAATAATAGAAACGACGAAATGCCGCCAAAAGCAAAACCGGATACTGGACTACCTGCCACCCAGAGGAGTTAGTACGACTCATAACTCAACACATTAATACTGCCTTGGAACAGCGTGATGCTAACCAAAATGACGGTCAGAAACGTGAATGTGATACCCCTGGGCAGGATCTTGGTGGGACACAGTTTGGAAACCCTTCATGTAAAATAATGATCGGAAAGTTTTGGTTGTTCATTTGTCATGATCTCATTGGAACGTATTCCTGATTTCTATTAACCATATGAACAGTGCACCGAGGCGTACACAAAACAATCCAGGGTTGTAGCCCAAGATCATTTACTGGTGTTCTATGCAATGACGTGACCTCGATATGTGTGATATCAGGCTGTCAGAATGAGTCAGTTATCCGAGTGTTTCAGCGGTCTGAACCTGAAATTGGAAATTCGAAGAAGCGCAAACCCGAGAGCTCCAAGAAGACTCCCGAAGTTGGAAGTAGGAAGAAACGCAAGTTTGAGAAAGCAAGTGCAGCTAACCCTCAAGAGCCAGGAAAGGGTAAGGACGGGGACAAGAGAAGTGCGCCAGATGTAGCCGAACCAGACATGTGACTTCCTAGTGTTACGCTAAGAGTACATTGGATGGAGCTGTGCTTGAAGGATGCTTTACATGCGGTGAACAAGGACACTACAGAAGGGAATGCCCGAATTCGAAAAGACATGACATTAAGAGTAATTCCATTGGGACAAGTGTCAGGAAGGCAAGTGAGAGCCCTGCTACTGTTACCGGTATGTTTCAAATCACAAGCCAATTTATGTTCATACTTATGATACTAAAGCTGACTTGAGTTTCGTTCGAGAAACTATGAACCATTGTTGTGTTCACCTATAAGTAAGCAAAGTATAAAGTGTCCGATAGAACTAATAGTTGGTAAATTGATACAAACTAGCGAGATTGTTCGTAGTTATAACATTTAGTAAGGTGATTGTAGTTTAGAGATTGGATTCGTATCGGTGGAGTTGAGAAATTTTGACGAAAATGCAAGAATGAATCCATCTTCCGGAGAAGAAGTGGGGACTATCGCTCGAAGAAGCTAGTTGGAATCTTTCGTCCTGATGACAATGGAAAGGCGGAAGCTGTTCACGAGAATTGATAGAGTCGGGTGTTGATAGTCGGGAGTGGTCAGTTTTGTGAGGATGCTGAGTTCTTAAGAAGGGCTATCCAGCGTTTGCAGTGAACGTGGTGAATGCGAAAACCGAATGTAGGAACGTCGGGGAGATTTCTATCAAACGCAACTATCCAGAAGTCTTCCTAAAAAGACTTACCTGGATCTTCCCTGCGAGATGGATTGAACCTCAAATCGATCTGACTCATGGTGATGCGCCCAATTGCACAATCTTCTTACAGATTAAACACCGCCTGAAGTGATAGAAATAACGAGATAGTTTTAAGGGCTTTTGGACAAGGATTTCTTTCGATTGAGCTTTTCCTCTTAAGAGGCATTTGCCATGGTGGAATAAAGGGGGATGATGAGAGTATAGGAATCAAGAACGTGTGTAATATAGATCTACAAGGATTCTTCGTAAGAATCCAAGTTTCTCGCAGAAACTATGAGACTATATTCAATAGATTCGTTTTATTATTTTATTTAGTTCGAAAACAAAACCTGTAAAGTAAAAATTTCGGGGACGAAATTTCCTAAACAGGGGGAAACTGTGACACCCAGCTTTTCAGGCCGTACCGTACAATTATAACACGTGTTGTGAATAGGTAACAGGACTATATTTGACTGATTTTGATGTTTATATGTGAAATTTAGTGTATTGGTAAAATTAAACTTTGATAAAAATTATGTTGGCAACGGTAAGATAGACGCTTATCGCGTAACGATTAAAATACGAAACGTACATCGGTGACCAACCGGACAGTGTTAAAATCCTAAAAATAGTCTGTTATGATTAGAATAATTATTTTAATCATATTCGTGAGGAAAAATAAATTAAAACGCTAAGAAACTCTATTTTTCAAGTTTAAACGCGTACCGTGCGATGCAGCACGTATACCGACAAGATATTGTCAACACAGCCCGTCTAGGCAACCGAAAATCATTTTAGAAATAATTTGATAAATTTATTCTTGTAGAATGAAAAAAATAAATAAAAACGCTTAAATTCCTATTTTTGCGATTTTAAACGTGTACCGCGCAGCACGGCGCACATACTGCCAAATACCGACAACATCGCCAGTCCAGGCAAACAAAATATTGTTCAGTAATATTTTGGTGAGTTTATTTTTAAAGAGCGCTAAAAATAATTTAGAACGCACTAAAACGGGTTTAAAACGCTAGATAAAATACCCGGTAACCGGTTAAATACCAGTCTTTACCTAATATTACATACATATATATATATATATATAATCGAAATGTGTGTGTATATGGGATAGGTGGCGGCCATATGGCTGCCCACCTTTTTCCTTTTTGCTTCCAATTTGACAAGTGTGGGTCTTGGAGAATGCAATAATCATTAAAACCCTCCATATCTTCCATAATCTTCTAATTCCAACATTCACAATCTTCATCTCACTCTCTCTCTCTCTCTTGAAATCGACCGAACACACACCCACATCCATACATCTTCAAATTTTGAACAATTTCTTGAAGATTCAAGACAATTTCAAGTATGTTTTAAGCTCATTTGAAGATCCAAAGGTGATTACAAGGTGTTTCAAGAAAGAACCAAGTTACATATCATCACTCTTGTTCAAAAACCCATCTAAAATCTTGAAGGTATAAAGTTTATTTCACAAATCGTGTTTTGATTCTTGATGATCTTAAATAATGATGGAAGTTTCTCTTGTTCTTGAATCTAAACACTAACTTAGAATAAATAACAAATGGGTTTTCAAAGAGATTTAAAAATGGATGTGTGTATATATGTATGTGTGGCTGTAACTTGTATGTATATGGGTATTTAGTTGTGTTTTCATTTTAGTTGATTCTTACTTGATTTGATTTTTAAAAGATGATTACATGCATGTGTTGTAAAAGAGTCATAAAAGAAAGTTTTTGAAAAGGTACCATGATTTGAAGTAGATGTGCTAAAAAGTGAAGTTTTGGGAGTTTATGCATGTGTGTATATGTGTGTATGTCATGTATGTATGTATGTATGTATTTATGTATGTATGTATGTATGTATATGTAAGTGCATACACTAAATATGTGAAATTGCATGAGTTATGCAACTTAAATAAAAACTGCACTAATCTGAATATAATCACTATTTTAATCAGTAAATAACATGTATTGTGTTAAAATATCAAATCATTTCGATTTGGGATGGTTACGATAACGTTTAACGCAAACCTATGCGTTAAAAACGGTCAAAAATCGGCTTTTCGGATAATTTTTATAAAACTGATTTAGATCAGTAAATAAACTGATATTTTCAGTTTAAAAATAAGTATTTTAACTAATTTCAAGCTTACTTGGTGTTTGGCTGGTCATACGTGACTACTGACGCCCGAAAACGTTACCGAATCGCTAAATTACGCATTTTTTCAATGAACATGAGTATGGGTGAATTTTGAGTGAATCTTATGTGATAAAATGTATTAAGTGTGTTGGTGCAGTTGTCTATCGACTTCATCTTCGTTCGAGTCTTAGATTAGAACTGATAGATCAGGGCTTGTAATATGAGAAAATATCTGATTTTAGGGTGTTTAAGTTGGGATTTCGCTTGAACATGCAAGTTCGCTTGAAAGTGATAAACATCATTTCAAGCGAAATCAACATAAGTCATTTTGCTTGAAATGACAAGTGTCACTCTCAAGCGAAACTCTAAGCCCTATATATAGCCTTGAAGCGAGTTCAGTTGAAGAAGTTCTTGTTTCCGACGCCGAGGTGCTGTCGAGGTGTCTCCGAGTCTGTAAACGAGTTTTGAGCAATACAAGAGACAGTTAAGAGTGATTCTAGTGTTATACAAGCTAAACAAAGACAGAATCAATGAATTCCGCCTCTGATTCTGTCTGAGCACTCTTCTGATCGACTCGTTAGTTCGTCACACGATCCTACATGTGGTATCAGAGCTCAGGAGGAAGAGTTCTTACCGTTTAGCTCGTTTTCGCTGGAAATTTCTGACTTCTACACCTTCTTTTCAAAATTAATCAAGTTTTCACGGTTAAAATGGACTGATTTTCACATATAGTGTGCGAAACATTGAATTAACAAATCCTTGAAAGAATCAGACCTAAAATCGGCTTAAAACTTGGTCAATTTTGCAAAAATCAGATCGAATTGATGATGTCAGCACATTTCAAGCAAACTCGGCAGTTTGATTTCGCTTGAAAACGAGGTTTCGCTTAAGTTTTTGACCTCATTTCGCTTGAAATTGAGGTTTCGCTTGAAAAGTTGTTGACATTTCAAGCGAAACACCTTACTTCGCTTGAAAAGGTGCTAGTTCGCTTGAATCATCAAGCGAAATCTGTCATTTCGCTTCAACATACTATCTCGCTTGAAATCTTTGATCTCGCTTGAAGTGTATGTGCAGGTCATTTCGCTTGAAGACATAATTTCGCTTGAAAGTGTGTTTGTGTGAAATTTGTCGGGACTGTTTGAAAAATGGCAATGATGTTTGATGAAAAAGAAAATGATCATATTGAACGATTAAATGATGGATATGGTTGGTATAGTAGTTATGAACAAGATGATAAAAGGATTTGGATTATGCGACTTGAAAATTTTCTGTGTAAAAAGAATGAGACATTGGAGGAGTTGGAAAGCAGATTTAATTATTTACTGGACAAGTTGAAAATATATGAGATAAAGTTGACAGATGCTGAAAAAGTATCAAAGCTTGCAGATGCATTACCTGCAGAATGGGATGATATTTTGAAAAATCTAAAATTGAATTGTAGTTTCTTTGGGTTCTCAAAATTACGTTCATCGGAGCTCTTCAAAAAGCTCAAAACACACAGTTATGAAAATGATAATAAGAAAAGAGAATTGATGGACAAAATAAAAAGAAACTTAGAGAACATAAGTTTGAATGTAATTGTTGAAATAGATAAAAGAATATGTGTGTGTCTTGCAGCAAAAAATGTCACGAACTATTACATTAAGAGGGGTTGTTATATTGATAAGAATGCGAATCCTCTTGATTTCGTTAAAATTTTTTGTGCAGGAACATTCTGGAAAGAGACAGAGAAAATTTCAAAGAATGAAGAATCTGAGAAGTTTGAATTTTCGATTTCTGAATCAGTATGCTCTAAATGTGAAAAATTTGAAGCTGATAATGTCAAACTCTTGAAGGATGCGGAAAGTTTGACATTGGAAGTCAAAAAGGATGAGAAGAAATCTGATGATAAACAGATTCTTGTTTTGCAAGAGAATTGTGAGAAGCTGAAATCTGAAAATGTTAAACTGTTAAGTGATTTGAACAGTTTGACATTAGAAGACAAAAGTTTGAAAGAAAAAGAAAAAGTTTTTGAAAATGAAAAATTAAAGATTGAAAAAGATTTTCAAAGTCAAATGAAGATTTTAGAAGATGAAAAATCTTTTATTTTTAAAAATAATCTTGAAAAACAGATTGAAATAAATACTCATCTTCAGAAAATCATTCGGCTTGAAAATGAAGCTGAAATTGCTCGGAATAAAATTGACGAGCTTGAAAAGAAATTGAAAGGTTTTGAAAAACCAAATTATCCATGTCCAAAACCGATCAATTCAATTCCAATAAGTGACAATGTCACAAACTTTGACAAAGTCAAAGTTGAAGATTTTGATGAGAAAACTGATGATGAAATTGAAAAAAGAAAAATATTTTTGAAATTAAATGAAATGTTTAAAGAAACTGTTTTACATTCTACTGAAAAAGTTGAATGCTCAATACAAAAACCTGTAAAGAAGAATGTGGAACAAAAACAAAAAGATAAAAAACCAAAAAATCTTCAAAAAGAAAATAAAAGCTCATCAGTTCAATCATCCAATCGTGATAAAAAATCACAAAAATTAGAAAATCAAAACTCAAAAATTGTTGGTAATAAGTGGTGCAGGTTTGACCACAGTGCTCAAAGGAAAAAACTAGCAAACAAGAGGAGAAATGATTATCACCAAGCCAAACAGTGCTATGATCTGAATGTTTGGACTGAAGGTGGTGATTGGTATGATAACAGAGTGTGTTACACTTGTGGTGTTCGAGGACACATTGCTGTTAACTGCCAAAATCAGTGGTTTGAGACGAGGAGATGCTATAATTGCCAAATCAAAGGTCACATTGCCAGAGATTGCCCAATGAGATCAAAGGAAAGATCGAGGGCTGAATCTCAGAAAAAGACAAAGAAACCAGTCAATGTCAAGCCCAAAGAACAGAAAGTTCAAGAATCTAAAGTTCAAGAACAGAAAGTTCTCGAAAAGAAAGTTAAGCTTTCACAAGGGCAGAAAGACAGACTGAGGAAGAAGAGGAAGAAAGCGAGAGAGTATCTCGAAAAGATTTTGTCCTCGGATACAACTGGTAAAACAGATAAAAGTTCTGATAAATCGTCTTGCTCGCCAAAGAATGATCAGTCAAACAAGACGAATTCATCAGATACAAATCTGAGGACGAAAAAGGGAAAAAAGAAAAAGAAAATTGGTGGTGATGAATTTGTTTCTTCAGAAACAAATGAGCCACGTGTTGACAATGAATCTGACTCATCAAAGTCAGACAAGCCAAGTTCAGGCAATGAATCTGGTATGGTAAAACCAGAAGAGCCATGTGTTGAGGTAAAAGTTGAGAATTCTGGTTTAACAATGGATGATGCAAATTTTCCACCATTATTGAACAAGAATTCCAAATCACCCAAGGACCGTCAGACTTGGGTGAATCTGTTTAAATGAAAAACCTGACTTGCCGGAGCTTCCAGGTTGGTAAGAGAGGAGCATGAATCGGCATATTTCTTGAGAAATTCATGAAAGTGGTTTCGTCTTACATGTGGTAAATCAGGTACATTAAGTTGTACTTGATTTTCTACAAGTGATTGTGTTGAGAAAATTGGGAAATATTAAATCTTTACAAGTGGTTGAAGAAATCAAAGTGATGAGATCCCCATATTTGTGAAATGACACATAAAACTAATTTTCCGGAAAAACCATTTTTGATTAAAACAAACTTAAGTGTTTTGAAATCATAATGGGAAAATAGTTTGTTGTCAGGGGGAGTTCTGATTGTTTATGCCAAGTGAATGGAGAATTGAAGTAATTCTCATCATGTTGTCACATTTATTGTACAGTTTGTTTTCAAATTTTTGTTAATGTGTTTGCATTTTAGGGGGAGTAGAAATTTTTCAGAAAATCCAAAAACATTAGAAAATTTGAAAAAGTCAAAAACATTGAAAAATGTAAAAATGAGTTTTGTTGTAAAAAGAGGAAATGATAGTAGATCAGTGAGACTGTCACAGCATGCTAAAGAAATGGAGATATAAAATGTGATAAACGATCTTACTAAGGATGTGACGGTAGGCTCAGCTAGATTAGTAGATTTGCGATAAGGATACAAACATAAAAAAAAGCCTAGTTCTAGTGGGAAACATGGTTGAAAGCATAATACTTAGTTTTGTCCTTCTTGATTGTGTGCCTACTCAGTAATCGCTGATTGTCAAAAGACATAAAACTGGTTAAGTTTGTGAATTTTCACAACTTTGCTAAAAAGTCACTGTGATTGTGCATTTCATTTTGCAAAGATTTAAACTTGTTTTATTTCTTTATTTTGTTTAAGCATTGGACATCCTCTACGTATACGTGAGTATCGACCTGGATGTTATTGCCTAAACGTTCTGCTTTATTTTCTTTGGTGTTTCGTTTAAGCTTTGGATCACCTCTGCGTATACGGAAGTATCGACCTGGTGGTTAAAGCCTAAACAACTTCAACTTGTTTTATTTTTTCTTATTTTGTTTAAACATTGGACTTTCTCTGCGTATACGGAAGTATCGACCTGATTGTT
The DNA here is from genome assembly GCA_030545235.1 of Helianthus tuberosus. Taxonomy (NCBI): domain Eukaryota; kingdom Viridiplantae; phylum Streptophyta; class Magnoliopsida; order Asterales; family Asteraceae; genus Helianthus; species Helianthus tuberosus. The sequence continues at coordinate 46,946 of JARYGA010040067.1, forward strand.
AATGTTTAAACATTCTGCTTTGTTTTCGCACAAATCACAGTTGATAAAAGTTTAAAGGCATTACTTGTGTCAGTGTATTGCATGATGAGGGGATATGCTGAGATCGTGGGGTCCATAAGAATTTAGTGCAAAATTAATATACCTTAATGTATCGGTAAGCATCTCGAAAGTTTTTAGATTGAGTTTAAATGGACAAATATATCGTCAATCTACGTGAATCGTTTAGAACTGAAAATGTTTAAAGCTTAACGGTGCTAGTGATTGGTCACATAAACTGATATGATCCTCTTATGCAAACTCACAAAAATATTGTTTGTATATATTTCTTTACTGCATTTTTATTTCTGTTATATTTTAAAATACAAAAAGAATTTAGTGTGTTTTAGCATAAATTTTGAAAAACACAAAAAGAGTTTAGACAACTGATGTTGGAGAACTGATATTCAAAATTTCAAGTGCTAAACAAGATGAACTGGTTTGGAAGTGTGTGTACTAAATTGAAAAATTTTGTTTTAAGAAAGAAGTTGAGATTAGTTAATCAGGGTCATTAATTTGAACTTGATAGAACTATTTCTAGTAAGTTTTTCTTATTGATTTAAGTAAAAACTTATGTTTTGTTGAGAATTGTGTAGGTGTTGAGCTGATCAAGAGATAAAACCAGGATTTGATTTCAAAGGCAATAACTAATTCCAGACTGAAAATCCCAGCTTGATGAAAGGGGGAGTCTGACGAGGTTAGAGCTAGAGAAAAGATCCGGTTACATGATTCCAGGAGAAATTCCTGAAGAAGACTGATCAAGATTGAAGAGTCGTCATGATGAAGACTCTCACTGAAGATTCCGTCAACATTCAAGGGGGAGTCTGTTGGTGCAGTTGTCTGTCGACTTCATCTTCGTTCGAGTCTTAGATTAGAACTGATAGATCAGGGCTTGTAATATGAGAAAATATCTGATTTTAGGGTGTTTAAGTTGGGATTTCGCTTGAACATGCAAGTTCGCTTGAAAGTGATAAACATCATTTCAAGCGAAATCAACATAAGTCATTTCGCTTGAAATGACAAGTGTCACTCTCAAGCGAAACTCTAAGCCCTATATATAGCCTTGAAGCGAGTTCAGTTGAAGAAGTTCTTGTTTCCGACGCCGAGGTGCTGTCGAGGTGTCTCCGAGTCTGTAAACGAGTTTTGAGCAATACAAGAGACAGTTAATAGTGATTCTAGTGTTATACAAGCTAAACAAAGACAAAATCAATGAATTCCGCCTCTGATTCTGTCTGAGCACTCTTCTGATCGACTCATTAGGTCGTCACACGATCCTACAAAGTGATTTGAGCATGTAATGTGATTATATATTAAGTGTTAATTCGATAATGGGAAAATTAGACTATGCATGTACGTTTTGTGCGGTAGAAATGGTAAAATTTTGTTAAATGTGTCACTTGTTTGTCGAGCATGAAATTTAGTATATATGAGACGTTTTATGTATAATTGCTTTAAAAATGACAAAATAATTAAGTTAGTAAGTTTTCGCATGTTTCAATGTTAAACTATGTGAACGCTTATGTATATATATTACGACGCGCGAATTATAAATATATTGCGTATAAACGGGAGAGTTAATGGATTTACACAATAATGGTCACCAATATAATCGATCAAAACGCAAAATCATAAATATATATATATATATATATATATATATGGACTCATAGATATATATATATATTAACATGCCAACATAATAAAAAATGACAACTTTTCAAGAAAATCTCAAAGTTATGTGATAATTCTAAGAAACAGAGAAACTTAGGATTTTTGTGATTAAATGTATATTGATTTAGAATTTTTCCCATATTAGGATGTAAATAATCAATCTCTGGGATTGTGGTATTAGAATACGCACCCAAAGGTGAGTGTCACTAAACCCCTCTTTTTACTGCTTCATATATATTTTGGGGGTGGAACACGTCGTTAAAAGGGTTTAATAATGTTTTCGAAATAAAACATACCTTTTAATTTAAAATATATATTTTCGCTGAAAATATATGAATTTGATAAGTCATACGTTTCGAAGTAAAACGATTTTGAAGAATGAATATGATGAGTGCGGTATTTCTTAAGTGAAACGAGACCGTATAAAATGGGAATGAATTCCGGACTGAGTCTCAACATTTGTGTCACACCCCGACCACATAAAACAACGAATCGTGGCGGAAACGTCGGGGAGTGTTGTAACGGAATCATTGTTTCATAACACATGGAAATTTGAAATTTTGTTTTATTGATTTAAAAGAGTTACAATGTCTTAACAACAAAGAAACATAACATAATTAACTAGTCTTGCATCTTTTAATGTCGCTAAGGCCCAAGTCCTCCTAAGTGTATCCTGATCAATCCTATGCATCATTTCCTGAAACACATGTGAAAATAGGTACGTCAGCATAAAAATGCCTGTGAGATACATAGGTTTTATTGATTTAGGATTCATGACTTATAAGTTTAGAAAAAGTTTTTTAACAAAAGTCAGTCATGATCCTTGAAAAATGTTTTTATTTTATAAATCATTTGAAAAGCGATGATAAAGTAGATGAAATGTAAAAGAGTAATGTAAGGTTTAATGAATAACCAAGTAAAATGAGTTTGTATAAAATAAGTTGTTTTGTAAAAAAATTGTTTAGTGAAAATATGTCATTTGTGTAAAATGTAATATGTCAAATATTGAAATGGTTTAAATGACGCTACGTTATGTAGTACTATAAAAGCACTTATATATAGGAAGTACCAGCGGCGTATCCACCATGCTTTTATCTTATTACACACGCCTCGTTATTTAAATCACTTAAACAAAACCAACCACCAATGTAAAAATGTTTACGTATAGTCCAATGTCAAATGTTTGTGTGAAAACCATCAAATGTAAATCATGTAATGTGTGAACAAGAGTTATGTATGGTAAGTAAAATGAGACTACTTAAACCACAAGTAAAGATGTACAAAACAAAGTATTTGAATGAATCAAAAGTTATGCTTTGTAGAATAATGCATGCTTTACTGATACAACATTTATGCGGTAATGTTAAATGCCTACATTCAAGCCTTGAGACAGACGGATAACCTTAGAGTGAAGGTTATCAAAAGAAATGTTTTCGGATTCGGTCATTCCTTCCACCCAAACAAACCTAGGGTTTTAGGAACGGGATTTGTCAAGTCCTATGGTACCACTACCTACTACCGAGCGGCATGATCGGTGTTAATGAATGTAATTTAGTCCCGTTAAACAAACCAAATGATATACCAAATGTAAGCATGTTTTATGAAAATAATGTACCTAGTATGCTAAGTGAACATACAAGGTAGAGATGTAAAACAATGTGTCCATATGTTACGAGAACATATGCAACAGAGATGCAATGTAAAACAATGTGCTAAGTATGCTAAGTAAACATACATAGCAGAAATGTGAAGTAAAATAATGTACTAAGTATGCTAAGTTAACATACAAAGCAGAAAATGTAATGAAAAACAATGTGCTAGCATGCCAAGTAAACATACATAGCAAAAGAAGATGTAATGTAAATCAATGTGCTAGCATGCTAAGTAAACATACATAGCAAAACATAATGAAATCATGTACTAATAGTGTACTAATGAACTGATGCGTGTGTAGTGTGTATGGTTTTTAATGTATATTTTAAGCCCTTTTACACTTTTTAGCCAAGTTTTAAATTTATAAAACACGATATTTACTAACACTAAACACACATATGGGCACACCCATCTAGTATAGTGTTGGTAAGATACCGAGGTCGTCCAAGGACACAAGAGCTTTTAGTACCGGTTTATCCTCAACGTCTAATCAAATCAAAAATTTAGAAAAAGGTTTTAAACTAGAAAAATAAAACTAACTAAAATGCTGAAAAATAAAAATAAAAACAGATAGACAAGATGAATCGCTTGGCTCCGACTCGTGTTTAGTGTAACCTTTGATTATTTCCGCACTTTTGCACTTTTTAAGAGATTATCTTAGTTATTGTAGTAGGCCCCTCTTTTGAAGGTGACGTTACCCTCAACCCAGTAGTTTGAGTCAGCAAGGATACAATCCTAAAGGGTCGGATTATTGAAAGATAATTAATTAAGTTATTAATGTATATTATGGTAGGCCCCTCTTTTGAAGGTGACGTTACCCTTGGCTAAGTAGTCTGAGTCAGCAGGGATACAGTCCTAAGTAGCCGGGTTAAAGTATTAATAGTAGCTTACATATGAGGGGATCAAAGAGTTTGGACCCCCGCCATCCAATACCGGTGGGTATTGAAGGAGGTCCTACTAAATTTGACCCAGGTCCTTGCAGGATCTATACACTGAACAAGGCAAGACTCTTACCAAACCGTTCCCTTTTCAGAAAATCAGTTTTCAACTCGCTTTTAAGAAAAGAAGCTTTACCTTTTTTATCATCGAGTTTAAAGAATTCTGAGATGGATTGCGGAGTAATTTGAATCGTTTTACCCTGTATAGAAGAGTTGATGGCTATGACATTCTCGCCTTGTTTGTCAAGGGTAGCATTTTTCCAAAACTCTCTTTGGGTTTGTTGATAGATTGGAGCATCCGTTGTTAGCAAAGTTTTGTACTTTGATGCAGACATAATGTCGATGATGGAGTCGAAAAAATTGGTGGTAGTGGGTTTTGTGAGTAGACCCAAATAATTGTGAGGATATTTGTATGGGATTTCAATGGGTTCAGCGACCATTTAAGTGTCCTCTTTGGAAGATGAGGATGATTTTGATTTTGATTTCGTCATCTTGATGAAGAAGAACGAAGGATGATTTGGGATGAAAGGTTGGAAACTGCTTTGAGAAGAGAATTTTGGAATTCAATTCGACAGTGTAAAAACCTGTTTGGGGTTTTGGTCAGGGTTTTATTTAGGGAAAAAGTGAATACTGATGTGGCAGCGGTTACAAAGATCTGATGGCTAGAAACTGACCACGTGCCAACCTCTTATGAGAAGATGAATAATGGAGGACAGTTATTTTGGAGAACCACTGATGAAGTGTGTAGCAGTGGTTACAACGGTAACAATATGAGAGCAGTGGGTGATTTTTACTATCAGTGGATAGTATATTAGTGGATAAGAGACTGATTTTGAGCATCAGTGCTTGCCAAGAAAATGAAAGATCAGGGAGGATTCGGAAATAGGAATGATAACCGTGGTGGAAATGGAAACCGCCCACAAGGAAACTACGGAGGAAACGGAAATCGAGGCAACAATGTGAATCAGGCTGGCAATGCAAACCAGAACAACAACCCAGCTGGAATTGGAGGTGGAAACGGGCAGAGACTTGGATGCTATAACTGCGGAGAAATCGGGCATTTTAAGAAGAATTGCCCAACGTTGAACCAAGCCCGTGGAAGGGTGTTCCAACTCGAAGCTAGGGAAGCGCGCCAGGATCCCAATGTTGTTACTGGTACGTTCCCTATCAATCAACGCTATGCATCCGTTTTATTTGATACTGGTGCCGATTTTAGCTTCGTATCGTTAGAATTTAAGAATATGCTTGGGTTAGCCGCTAATAAGTTAGACATTCCCTACTCGATCG